>JAIUZE010000450.1:0-55260 GCA_022085475.1 Heliosperma pusillum
TACTCCCCACTGACTGTGGCATTCATGTTTTTCATGAATGAACAGGTTGCTGCTTGGATGACTTTTTGGCTATGATATTTTGGGGTTCGGGTGTGAGCTAGCGGGCGTTGTCCCTGGAAGTTTCACCTGTAGACGATAGTAGCTAGTTTTGTTAAACACTTGTTCTTTGCTAACATTTTAAGAGACCTCGTCTCTT
The DNA here is from genome assembly GCA_022085475.1 of Heliosperma pusillum. Taxonomy (NCBI): domain Eukaryota; kingdom Viridiplantae; phylum Streptophyta; class Magnoliopsida; order Caryophyllales; family Caryophyllaceae; genus Heliosperma; species Heliosperma pusillum. Next base: position 197 of record JAIUZE010000450.1, read on the forward strand.
TGTTGTATTTCCGTAGTTAGTTTGTAACATTTTGACACACCTCGTGTTATATATATCTTGCATGTTTTAAGGTTTTTAAAATACCGTATTTCCGCATATTATTTCACATGCTTGTATGTTTTATATTTCCGCAATCGCGAGGGTTGTCACAAATACGATTTTCTAGAAGAGGTAGTATATTTTATATTCACCTGTGGGTTCGTAGATCCTAATTATCCTAAGTTAATTTGCAAGCTTAAGAGGATGTCTTAAGTAAGCACTAAAGAGTTGGAATTAGTGTGTCAATCATGTCATAAAATATTTCTCGATATATCGTGGAATTATATTGAATACATGAAGTTTAGTGGGAGTAATATGTTTTTTCATCAGTCTTATATGTGGAGACATATTGATCATTTTAGATGATGGAAGATTTTGGAGAAGTAGAATACATCTTTTAGATATCTAGATTTGTGGAGATAAATCTAAAAGGATATTAGCGTTAAGTCAAAATTCTTATATTGATAAGATCTTTGACTAGTTCAAGGAAGTTGAACACATAATAATTGATTCCTTTTGCTTCCGCTGCGAGATCAATTATATACCCTGTGATGTATAATCAATCAGACATTTCGCATGCTTTGAGCATGACAAGTCGTTTGCAATCAAATCCAAGTGAGAGTCACTTGATAGCCATAAAGAACATCCTTAAGTGCTTGCGAAGGACTAAAGATATGTTCCATATGTTTGGAGTTTACAGTGAGTCGTGTGTAAGGGGTTACACAGACTTCAGTTTCCAAACTGATCAAAGTGATCTGAAATCACGAACTGGCTGTGTTTTATAGAAGATTTATCTGTTGGAAGAGTTCCAAGCAGAAAAGACTACTGGAAAGGTTCCAAGTAGGAATGACACTTTCAAATATAAATGTCATGTATCCGCTGGAATTGTTCCAGGCAGTTTATCATTGCGGATTTCACAACGGAAATAGAGTACATTGCATCATATGATGATGCATATGAAAGTAGCTTGGATTCGACAGTATTGGAGGGACTAGAAGTAGTTCCTATAGTTGTATATCCTATCCCATGATACTGGTAAAACAGTGGGAGCTACCTTTAGACCAAGAGTCCTAAGTCTAGATTCAAACCTAGACAAGTACTCAAGAAGTTTTATGTAATGTCAGATTATGTAGACAAAGCGAAATAGCAATCTGAAAGATGGGAAAGATGCAAGTATTGCTAATCCATTAGCCATGCCTTGCAGGCTGAACATGATAGTCATGTCATTTCAATGGGGATTGAAATATGTACCTGAATTGCTAGAGATTATGAGATATGAAATTATTGATAACGTATCAATTTTTCCAAATATTAGATAATCGCATTCATTGTTAGAGTTTCATTAAAAACTCCTTATTTAGTTTGACTAAATTTTAATACTTTGTTTATCCGAATTGGTTGAATGAAAAGTTGAACCCAATTCAAGTGAACAGGATGAACTAAGTGTTTTGTCCTTAGTCACTCATTTGAAGTGACGTCTCGAAGTCGATCGATGGTTGGTTCAGCACCATGGGGTCATGGAGATGACTGGTCGTTTACATAGATAGACTGTTGTGACACTTTGTCGGGCAGTGACCATAATAGAGTCCCTTATCAAAATTGTTGAAGCCTGGTCGTGGCGGGGATTTCTTTTTTATTCCTATGAGTCGATTCTTTAGACTGACGACCGTTTACCTGAGTCGGTGTAGTTTCCGATTGACTTTGGTTGTCCTAGGTCGTGCCGTGAAAGGAGGCCGATGGACATCTTCTGGGTCATGGTGATCTGCATCATACAGTGTAAGATGGGTCAACAGGAATTTGTAGGAAATATCAGTATATTTCGTCATTAAATTACGGATTATAACGAAACTATAGTATATGAATTACGAGTCATAAATGAATTGCATAATATAAAATTATAGGAATTTAGAATTAACCTTTAGTCCTAGAAAATTTGGCCTATGAACAATATTGAAATCGATATTCTCCTAATTGTTGCACCCAAGATGCTCCGAGATATGCCTTGCTTGTGCTAGAATTTTAGAGAAAAGTTACTGCTAATTTTTCTTTTGTGATGATGAATGATAGAGAGAATTAGAGAGAAAAATCAGAATTTTTCTTGTTGCTCTTCTCCTCTGTCCGGCCGTTCCACTAGGGTAGTAGAAGGAGGAGAAGGAGTCTCTCCTCCTTTTAATACTCTTGTTATTAGGTTTTTGACCTAGTTACCATAAAAGAATAATAGGAGATATTTTCTCTTATTTTTCTCTCTTATTAGCCGAAAATTAGGAGAGAAAAAGACTATTTTTTTTCTTTTCCTTTTTCGCTTATATTAGCATGTAATATAATATATACGTCAACTATAAATATCCGTATATTTATAATTTGCTAATTAAATATAACATATTATGTTTAATTACGAATTAACATTTTAATTCGTTTAAGCTTATATTATATACATTGATTAAATATAACGGTTTATATTTAATTACGAATTACATTTAATTCGTCTCAGCTAATATTATTTAATCGTCATTAAATAATCGTATCATCATTACATTGACTAACCTTTTAATTATATATCGACTAACCTTTTAGTCATATAATAAGGCATCAATATGATTATATTATTCATATAATCACATCTCTCAGACACATCTTTTAGGTGTGACTTTTAGGGACCAGTTGATCACCGACATTAAAATGACAATAACGTCAAACTCCTAGCAAGCCAACCGTTATCGATAAACGTTAATCAACTGATAAGAATACAAAGTATACGCTGTGAACCTGTAAGAGATTTATTCATGTTATCACACTAACTGTGGAGGACACTAGCTCCAACAATCTCCCACTTGTCCTTACAAGTGTATGTGCGATAGCCCGATTCTCATATCCATAATTTCTCCTACTCAATGTAAAACAATTTGGAAAGTCCGTATTTACAAAGGTCGCATTTTACAAGCGATCAGTATCAAGAGTGGTTTTCCAGACTAGAGAGTAACTTAACTGATAAACGAATCATTATTTGAGCATGTCCATGCATTTCAGTTACAACTCCTCGAGTGGCCTTGAGAAATAACAAAACCTGATAAAGGTTGGATATTTTCCTCAACTCGAATTCTGCAGATACAAGCACAGTATGAAATGACCCAGTAAAAATCTACTAAGCCTCCTGTTACGGTCGACCATGAGAAAGAAACCAAAGTCACCCAAAAACTGCCTTAATCTCAAGAGACAGTCGATAGTCAAAAGAATCGACTCTTAGGAACACTATGGACGTCCTATCCACGACCTGGCACCGAATGTTCTGAAACATTTAGGACTCCATAACGTTGTCACGATTTCCTACGAGGTATCTTTATTACTCGTATCTATGATCGATCAGTCAACCGTTTCACTTATGGCTTGTTGAACCCACCATCAATCAACTTCACAGTATAATTGCCAGAGTTATCAGCTCATGTAGGCGATTACGGACCAAAACAATTATAATGTAATTCAGTTCACTTTGTGGCGTTCAATGTTTTCGTACAATCCACATGAAAAACAAAATATGAAACAATACGATGATGTTATAAATAGTGCATGAAAAAGATAAATTTATCTAATCCACATAAAACAGCTACTACAACTCAGGAACACGTTTAATTCCCATGGAAATAACGTGCCCTTCATGCTTATCATATTTTAACGGTTTAGTGAGAGGGTCCGCGATGTTGTCATCCGAAGCAATCTTGTCAATCACTATCTCCTTTTGCTCCACGTAATCTCGGATCATGTGAGCCTTCCGAAGTGCATGTCTAGACTTGTTGCTGGACTTAGGCTCCTTAGCCTGGAAGATGGCACCTCTATTATCACAGTAGATGGTGATAGGGTCATTCGAACTAGGAACTACGGTTAGTCCTTGTAAGAACTGACACATCCATATAGCTTCCTTTGCAGCTTCTGAAGCGGCATAGTACTCCGACTCAGTTTTAGAATCTGCTATAACACTCTGTTTGGAGCTTTTCCAACTGACCGCAGCGCCATTAAGAGTAAAGACGATTCCAGACTGAGATTTCGAGTCATCTCGATCTGTTTGGAAGCTAGCATCTGCGTAACCGATTGCGCAAAGCTCAGTGTCTCCTCCATAAGTCAATACCCAATCCTTAGTCCTTCGTAAATACTTAAGGATGTTTTTGACAGCCATCCAGTGTGTTTCGCCTGGATTGCCTTGGTACCGACTCGTCAAACTCAATGCATATGCCACGTCCGGACGTGTGCATATCATGGCATACATGATCGATCCTATAGCTGATGCATAAGGAACACGACTCATGCGCTCGACCTCTTCCGATGTCTTGGGTGCCTGAGCTTTACTCAAATGCATCCCAGAAATCAATGGAAGGTTCCCCTTCTTGGAGTTGGTCATGCTGAACCTCTCAAGAATCTTATCTATAAAAGACTCCTGACTGAGTGATAACATCCGTCGTGATCTATCTTTATAGATACGGATCCCCAATATGCGTTGCGCCTCACCCAGATCTTTCATCTGGAAATGGTTCTTTAACCATACTTTTACCGAAGATAAGAGAGGGATGTCATTCCCAATCAAGAGTATGTCATCAACATACAATATTTAGAAGACAATCTTACTCCCACTCGACTTGACATACAAGAATGGTTCCTCGACCGATCGAGTGAAACCATCCTCTTTTATCACCTGGTCGAAACGATGATTCCAACTCCGAGAAGCTTGCTTAAGTCGATAAATAGAACGCTTAAGCTTGCAAACTTTCTTAGGATTTTTAGGATCAATGAAACCTTCGGGTTGTACCATGTACAATTTCTCCTCCAATTAACCGTTTAAGAAGGCGGTTTTCACATTCATCTGCCAAATTTCATAGTCATGAAAAGCGGCAATCGCTAAGATTATCTGAATGGAAAGCAACATAACTACGGGTGCAAAAATTTCATCATAATGCAATCCTTGCACTTGAGTGAAACGTTTTGCCAATAGTCGTACCTTATAGGTATCTGGTTGTTCTTCTACGAAATGCTTTATCTTATAAAGCCATTTGCACTGAAGAGTGTTGGAGTAAATGTCCTCAACAATAGTGCGATCACATAATTAAATCTCAATAATAAGAATACAAAGGGATGATGAATATTATAGTCAACTGGTCAACATAAATCGGTAACGATTGACTCAATTGAGTTTGACGTTACTGTCGTATGACGGTGGTGATCAGTTGATCCCTTGAGGTCACACCTAAAGGACAATCCCCTAATCATGTACGTTGATTAATTGTATAGTGATGCAGATTAATTAATCCCTTAAAATGAACCAAGTTCAAATTGTGAGTGAGAAACAAATCTTATTGTAATATGATTAAATAAGATTCATTTTGGTAATTTAATTGTTATATTACTAAGAATGCATTATGTTTATGAAACATTTGAGATAAGTGAAATTGGTCGATTATAATTACAAACTGTTGTAGATTATATTAACCAAATATGAGATAACCCATTTTATTTACATGTAATTATTAAATGTGACTTAAAATGTTAAGTCCAATTTATTTGTTATGAAATTGCATTTAAATTAGTTAAATGTACATTTATAAGCCTAATTACATGTTACATGTCACATGTCACACTTGTGACAAATGACAAATTGCAAAAATAAAATGGACACCCATTTTATATGGGTGCACCGGTTTTGTGGTGATGGTGGGTAGGTTTTTAGTTTGTAATTTTATTCTAATTAAGAATTAGAACAAATGATTACTACAATGACCCATACACTCAACCTCACATTGTTAAGAACAATGTGAAAATGACAACACCCCACCCATGTGGGTGTGTGTGTGACCGGCCAAAGCAAGCCATCAAAGGGTTTGTTTTTTCTCTTATTTATTCCATACACTATCTCACATAATTGATTCATGCAAATTTCTTTACTTCTCTCTACATTCTCACACTAAAAGAAAGCTTAAGAAGCATCACATTTCTAGTGTTCATTTACTAATAATATTACTAAGTGTAGTAATTAGATTATTAGTTATTTAAGGGATCTACTATTTTATACTAGTGTAGTATTTTAAATAGTGATTAAAGGGGTAGTCTTGGGTGCATCTAATAGGAGTGTTCTAACACTTAGAACTTGGAAGTTCATCCCTAACATTATAAGCTCAAGAACAAAGTAGGAAGGAGTCCTATTTTGTGCCCATATTTGTCATAAGATCAATGTAAGGAAAAGTTCTTCTTATCTTTGTCTTATTTTGTTATGCATGCATAAGATTTATTTAGTTTAAGAGTAAACTAAATGTATGATGATATTAGAAATGTCTAATATTGAGTTTAAGAAACTTACAAGCGGTATCAAGAGCCAAGGTTGTTGCATGCATAATCGATTTATAGTTTTTTCGAGTTATGGTAACTTAATGCAAACTAGTAATTTGTGTTTTATAAGATAAAATCACAAAGTTATTTGCATGTCAATATATTCTGGTCCTAATATGATTTTAGGTCATTTTGATGATTTATGGAAATTTATAGTGCTCAAATATGATTTTTAGTATTTTTATTACATTTTAATGAGTAAAATGATGTTTAAAATACTACAAATAGTTAGACTTACCTTCTGACCTTGAAATGTTTACACAATATCACACATGCATTTTACTTACTGTATGTAAAATTTCGTGTGAAGTGGATTTGTTTCGTGTGATTTATGATTTTTATATGATAAAATGAAATAAATAAATGTCAAATGGTTAAAAATACTTTCGCTTTGAATATGACCATGACATTTTAGTCTGTTGTCACATGCATGTTTTTCTATTAGACTGGAAAATGTCAGACTGATGTGATTTGTCTTGCATGATTTATGGATTTTTAATATAAAAATGGCATAAATAGTGACTAATTTAAAAAATATACTTCCGATTTGAATCTAATGATGAAATTTAAGTATGTTGTCACATGCATGTTTTACTGTCAGACTGGAAAAGTTCAGACTAGTGTGACTTGTCTAGCATGAGTTATGAATTTTTAATGTAAAAATGGCATAAATAGTGACTATTTTAGCAAATATAGCTAAAATAATTTTCATGTCAAGAGAAAATTGTTCCTGGTTGCATAAATGTCCCACATTTCATATGTAAAGTTTAAAATTTAATATGATTAATTTTTGCATGCTTTATGTATTTTATTTGATAAAACCGATAAAGCGCAACCATTTTTCTCTAAACCGATTCAAAATTTTTAAACCATGATTTTTTACATTAAGAGTGTCATGGAAATGTTCCTGAATGTACAAAAATTTAAAATTCAAAATTTGAAATTATTGTAATTAAATTTTTATTTATTTGATTAAAATATGATTTTAAAGTCTAATTATGAGCAATTATACAACAAGTTGAATTATTGTCAAAAATTGATTAATGACTAATTTTTGAGGCCTAAATGAGTTGGGATAATTAACTTGATCTTAAGTATGATTTAAGTATTGTTTGGTGATTTTAAAGTGTTATTATCACGCATTTCCGTAAAACCGGGTTATATTCGATATAAACCGTTAAGTAGAGCGATTTGGCATTTAACATGAGCATGTTTTGTACATATTATAATGCTGCATTTTATTTATGAATGTCATATTTTCAATTTATGAATGTCATATTTTGGTTTATGTAATTTGGAATTATGTAATTTTTCCTTGTATGGCCTTAGTTTTAATCGATATTGCCCGAAATGTAAGGGAATATTGATTCGGTTGTAATTTAATGTGATCTCGAATCACTTTTATTGTATTACTTTATTTTACAAATGTATAATAGGAAATTATTGTAATTTTATTATATATTTTGTAAATAATTGTAAAACCGGAGTTTCCCAACGACGGTGCCATTCGGAAAGTAGTTCCGAGAGAGAGACGGTGACCTTGGGAAGCGTGCTTATGAAGTTCAAGGGACCAAAGGAGTTGGTTTCCGAACTTGTAATAGAATATATGATTTTCTATTCTAGGAAAGGCCATACTAGGAGTTTTATTTTTATGCTTGCATTTTTATTTAATATGTTTGCATGCATTGCCAAATCGCCATAACATGACATGCATTTTCATCGAGTATTCGACCGTGTCAATTAAAATTATCGTTAATTCATCGATTTAGTTCACTTAAACGAGATAGATAATAAATTGACATGACCTCTCATAATAAATAATTGAGATCAAGCCTTACCAAATGTAGAACCCATGAATCCCAATTTCGCAAGGAAGTAGGCTCGGCTCACCGGGGTGCTAAACTTGTTACGTTGGGTAAGTGGGGTAATAAATGTTATTATTTCGAAATTTGGATTGAGCTCAACGGAAGTATTCGCGACCGTAGCCGCATGTGTTCCGGGCTTAAGATAAATATTAAAGTAATATTATCGACCGAGAGTTCTAATGTAGAATCGATTAAAGAGTTAATCCACCGAATTATGTTAATAAGGGATGAATCGGCTTACCGTGCCCAAGTTGATATGAATTTGGATCTCGGAATCATTTATAATAGTTGGGTAGAGGTCACTATTTAAATGTTAAAACTTGTTTAAAATGTTTACAAGTATTTAAAATGATAAATGTTGACATTTCCTTTATGTCTTTAAATTTTGTAGTCATGATTGTTTATTCGCAATGGCAAATGCTAATTCGTCCACCACCACCTATGCTCCAATCTCACAAATGTCTCATGGCTTCGATCCTTTATGGATCGATGCAAGTTAGAAAAGAATGACGCTAATTTTACCAATTGGGATATGCAGCTCTGCTTGGCCACGGCGGGTGACGACAGGTTTCGTAACCTTGCCAAGGCCTCTCCCACCGCACCTAATGAAAGGGCAACCGCCACGCAAGGCGAGCCTATGAGGCTAGCCACAAAGAGTCCGCCGCGATCAAAAACGTTTTGATCTTCTTAGATCAAAAACGTTTTGATCTTCTTAGATCAAAAACGTTTTGATCTTCTCCTTGGAGGCCAATCTTCAAGGGAGTGCCATAAGATGAGCACAGCCTGTGAGATCTATGCCAAGCTTGTGACCATGTTTTTCACAAAGCTCCTAGGATCTTACAAGACGGCTTCCACATTATTCAACATGAACCTAAAAGAGGGCCAAAAGGTTAGCCCTCATGTACTCAAATTGATTGAGCATGTCGAGACTCTTAAATTGCAAGGGGTGACCATTCCCGAACAACTCGTTATTGACCGAGTCTTACATTCCTTGGGAAAATCAAAGCATATGTGCAGTTTAGGGTAAACTACAATATGCAAAACATGAAAACTTCTCTTCATGAAATGCGCAAGATGCTCGTGCAAGCCGAGAGAGACATGAGACTAAATGTTAGCACCTCCAAGGATATAAAATAGTAAGGGGAAGTTCAAGAAAGGTGGTAGTAAAGGGAAGAAGCCCTCCACCTTCAAGGGAAAGGGTAAAGCTATTGAGAATAGCTCTCCCATGCCCATCATTGTAATGGCATAGGGCATTGGAAGAGGAATTGCACTTAATATCTAGGAGATATCAAAACTGGAAAGATGTTTCTGTTGGTAATTTATCCCTATCGTTTATGTTATGATCTCAACTTTGGTATATAGATACGAGTTGTAATTCTTACCCTATTTAATTGTAATTAGGGCATCCTAGCAAGGATAAATGCAAGAACAAGCAAGCCTAAGAAAGCTCTTCAAAGGAAGCTAAGGTAGCTACCCATGATTAAAGACCTATGGAAGCTTTGTCTCATTTTGAATTGTCAAAATTTTGGGATGTATTTTGAGATATTGTTTTTAGAACTTTTATAATTTCCTTGTTTGACATGGAAATTTGTTCAATTCCTTTTATTGACATTGGTTGTAATTGGATTTAGTGACTTGGTTCTCAACCCAAGTCATTCGGTTTGTTGAAACTTTTTAGTTCTAAAAACTTATCATCATACTATACTTGCACAAATAACATAAATTGTATCGACTCAAATTAATCAAATAAGTATTATGATGATTGGATCATTATAATAAAAGGCTAAGAATTCGATTCTCACTTTGAAAGATCAATTGCCAAGTCGAAATTGAGTTATTGAACTCAAAGTAGGTAGTCTACCAAACCAATTGGTCACATCACTTGTAAAGATTGTAATTGACATGAATATGAGTACACCTCTTTAGCTCTTATAGAACTAGTCTATGTTGAAGCTAAGATTCGATGTCTTTACAAAGAAGTCTTTAGTAGATCACTTAAAGTCATGTTGTGATACTTCTACCTCCCTAACAAGTATGAGTACAAAATTGTTTGTGGCTCATAAGGCTATCTTTAAAGAAAATAGTTGTATTTTTCTAAAGATAGAGTGGGAGAAAATAAGCCACAACGAAAAAACTAGTTAGGAACTAGTGAGGAAACCAAAAGAATATGTTCTTAGGTTAGACTCAAGACTAATGAGGAGACCAAAAGAAAGCGTTCTTAGGTGAAACCTTAGACTATTGACGAGACGAAAAGAAAATGTTCTTGAGTCTATTATGATTCTGGTCTATGTAAGTGGAAGCACCTAGAAATTTTAAAATTGATTTTCTAACATAAGAGACTTATGAAATTATATGGAATCTATGCAAAGAAAATGTTTTATTTGGAGTTGTCCAAATTGTAGTTGCATGGATAGACATGTAGATGTCTACAAAAGCTAAGTTAATGCGTAACTATGCTTAGATCCAAATCATCAATGAAATACCTCATAATAAGTATGTGCAAAATACACATTAAAAACACATAACCAAATAGGGATTTGGAATAGGTTGTGTACATGACGCAAGCCTATTGTATGTATCTACCAAGAGGTTATGATATATGATAATCTTTTCTATTATAAGATATAAGAAGGGTTTCACTCGAATTGTTGAAAAGTCATGTATAGACATGAAAGTCAGTGTGAGTTAAAGTCATGTATAGACATGAAGTTAAGTGGGAGTTTAAGTCATCATGTAAAGACATGAAGTTCAGTGGGATAAATTGTTTTCCACGTGAATGACGTTTCACTCATTGGGAGTGACATATTCATATTAACTTTTTGAAAGGAGTGGTTGAATTTTAATGTTGGATGAAAGAGGGCAACATGTATACTAAAATCAAAATCTATTGTGGAATAGAAGATTTTAGCTTGGCATTTAAAAGGTATCTTATATAGATAAGATCCTTAATCTCTTCAACAAGTTAAATAGGTTGTTTATGTGGATAAAAGTGGGATCACTATGAAAGGGTCATAGTCATCCACTGAACTTAAGAGTTGTTGATCACATGAGACCAATCATATATGTCATTACATACACGTACCTAAATAAGTTGTATGCTGTGAGCATGACAAGCCAAAAGCAAATCAATCTACATGAAAGTCATTGGATAGCCTACAAGAACATCCGTAGAGTTCTCGAGGAGAACTAGGGATACATTCTTGTGTTTGGTAGAGAAAATTTGACAATATGGTAAAGTTTACACAAACCCAAATTTCCAAACTTATAAAAGGATTTATCAAAATCCTAGGCGTACTTTTGTTATACAAGAAGTGAATAACTATAAGGATGATTGAAGAGTCAATCATTATAAATTCTACAAATAGAGACCTAGTACATTATGATGAGGATACGGTGACATACGAGGAACTAATGGTAGATCCCATCACCTAAATACCTATCAGTTATCATGATAACGAGTGGGAGCATCTTTCAAGTTAAAGAGCCCAACGCTAGATAGAGATCTAGACATGTACGTAGATGAATTCATGTTATTAGGAATAACGTTGGATGGAAGGAAAAAGCAATTCACAAGGTTGGAATAAATGAATATATGGTATATTCACCACCCAAGCCTTTATTGCATTTAATAAGATCGTCATGAATTGTCATGGACGAAATAAACTTTAGATTATTTGATATGAAGCAATAACATTGTGTTGATTGTTCATATATGATAATCACATTTATCGTTTGAGTTTCTAAAACTTGTTTTGTGCTTTGTTATATCCAAATGGATTGTAGAGACAATTTTGGACTCCATTAAAGTGGACTGATTTAACATAGCATTGGCCCCTAGTCACTTATATGAGGTGACATCTCGAAGTGACTAGATTGTGGTGCGATTGATGGCAAGTTCAAGTGTCATAGGGTCATAGGGATGACCAATCGATCACATAGACAGACTGTAAGGGACAATCTGTCGGGCAGTGACCGCTTATAGAATTCCGGCAATTCTTTTAGCTGGTCGTGGCAAGAGCTACTAGTATTCTTTTGAGTCAATTCTTTGACTAAAGACTGTTCGCCTAAGGTAGCACAGTTTCAGAGTGACTTTGATTTATGCTCTACGACCTTCGTAACTAGGGTCAAATGGGCATCTTTTGGGTCATGATGAGCTGTGGCTATGCAAAGGGAATAGTGCGATAGGAATTGTCCACCCCTTATCAGGGTTGTTTTAAATCTCAAGGCCACTCGAGGAGGAGTAAGCTGAAAATGCGTGGCCACGCTCGGAAAGTATCTATGGTAGATAATTCCGGTCAGACAGTTACTCTCATGATCGAGGAAACCACTCTTGATATGATCAAATGCAAGTACGACCTGCAAGACACCTTGCATTGAGTGAGAGATATTGTAATAGGACAAGAGAATTGGTGACGCACACTTGTCTCGGACAAGTGGGAGATTGTTGGAGTAAATGTCCTCAACAATAGTGCGATCACATAATTAAATCTCAATAATAAGAATACAAAGGGATGATTAATATTATAGTCAACTGGTCAACATAAATCGGTAACGATTGACTCAATTGAGTTTGACGTTACTGTCGTATGACGGTGGTGATCAGTTGATCCCTTGAGGTCACACCTAAAGGACAATCCCCTAATCATGTACATTAATTAATTGTATAGTGATACAGATTAATTAATCCCTTAAAATGAATCAAGTTTAAATTGTGAGTGAGAAATACATCTTATTGTAATATGATTAAATAAGATTCATTTTGGTAATTTAATTGTTATATTACTAAGAATGCATTATGTTTATGAAACATTTGAGATAAGTTAAATTGGTCGATTATAATTACAAACTGTTGTAGATTATTTTTAACCATATATGAGGGGACCCATTTTATTTACATGTAATTATAAAATGTGACTTAAAATGTTAAGTCTAATTTATTTGTTATGAAATTGCATTTAAATTGGTTAAATGCACATTTATAAGCAAAATTACATGTTACATGTCACATGTCACACTTGTGACAAATGACAAATTGCAAAAATAAAATGGACACCCATATTACAAGGGTGCACCGGTTTTGGTAGTGTACAAAAGGGTGATTATTTTTGTGTATTATTCTAATTAGGAATTAGATCAGACATAATCATACCCAAAACTATTACCAACACTCAACCTTTTTACATTGTTAAGAACAATTGGAAGTGACAACACCCCACCCATGTGGGGTGTGGGTGACCGGTTTTTACAAGCCACAAAGGGGCTTGTTTTTCCCTCTCATTAAATACTACAACATCTCATATTTTGCTAGTATCTTTATCTTTCTAAAAATCTCTATCTCTCACTAAAAGAAATTTGAGAAATTTTTCTTGTGTTCCTACACTAATAATATCATTACTTAGGGTAGTAATATATCTATTAGTTCATAATAAGGGCTTCTACTATTTAATACTAGTGTAGTATTTTGTAGAGATTAAGGGTAGTCTTGGGTGCAACTAATTGAAGAGTTTCTACTTTGAAACTTGGAAGATCATCCTTATATTACTAGCTCAAGAACAATATTTGAAAGGAGTTCAAATATTGTGCCCATATTTCATAATCAATGTAAGAAATGGTTCTTTCTTTTATATCTAGTTATGCATGCATAAGATTTATTTAGTTTAAGAGTAAATTAAATGTATAATGATATTAGAAGTGTCTAATATCGAGTTTTAGAAACCATCATTAGTTTCTCACGATTTTTGTACCACGTGTCCTGGACCGTGGTAGAAGTAACCATGTTCGATTAAACCGTCAGATAACACGTGTTTATCCATTTTCTCGATAAACCGAGTTACCCCCGAAAAATGTTTATCGCATACGGACACCCTCAAATCTCATCCGTTTATGCTCAAAATTTGTGTGGAAGCTTTATCTAAGAAAATAAAATGTTTTTGTGATTTACAGTCATTTCTGACCCGGTGCCGCAAAATACCGAAAACCGTGTATTATAGGCTCCAATTTGGGCCGTTCGGTAGGTCGTACTACGTCATGTTTCATTTTCTCATGAATTTTGTACCACATATCTTGGACCGTGTTAGTAGTTACCCTGTTCGATTAAACCAACAGATAACAAGTATTTATCCATTTTCACGATAAACTAAGGTACAACCGAAAAACGTTTATCGCTTATCGACACCATCATATCTCCTCCGTTTATACTCAAAATTTGCGTGGGAACTTTATTTGAGCCAATAAAATGTTTGTGTGATTTACTGCCATTTCTGACCCGGGGCCACAAAATACTGAAAACCGTGTATTAGACTGTAATTTGGGCCGTTCGGGAGGTCGTACATGGCTGCGTTTCAGTTTCTCACGATTTTTGTACCACATGTTCTTGGTCGTGGTAGAAGTTACCATGTTTGATTAAAACATCAGATAACTCGTATTTATCCATTTTCTCGATAAACCGAGTTTCCCCCGAAAAACGTTTATGTCATACGGACACCCTCAAATCTCCTCCGTTTATGCTCAAAATTTGTGTGGAAGCTTTATCTGAGAAAGTAAAATGTTTTTGTGATTTACGGTCATTTCTGTCCCGGGGCTACAAAATACTGAAAACCGTGTATTAGGCTGTAATTTGAGTCGTTCGGGAGGTTTTACTGAGTTACGTTTCAGTTTCTCACGATTATTGTACCACGTGTCCTTAGCCGTGGTAGAAGTTACCATGTTTGATTAAGCCATCAGATAACACGTACTTATCCATTTTCTCGATAAACCGAGTTTCCCCCGAAAAACGTTTATCTCATACGGACACCCTCAAATCTCTCCTCCGTTTACGCTCAAAATTTGTGTGAAAGCTTTATCTAAGAAAATAAAATGTTTGATGGGTACGATCCTTTCACTTGCCTCCTTATAAGCTTTATCTAAGCTCAAAATTCGTCATACAAACACTAAAATCCCTTCTTACAAGGATGCAAGTGAAAGGACAAGTGATAATTTCATGGATTCTCACTTATCCTTTTACTTGCCTCCTTATAAGAGAGGATATGACCCGTCACAAGCTTTTGACGGGTACGGATATACCCGTCACAAATTAGAATTGTTGAATAAACAAAAACAAAAAATGGTGGTGGGATGCAATAAGGTGACGTGTAGGGGCCCACACACTATCGTTGTTTACATGTCATAAATTAAATATAATTGGTTCACCTATATTTGTCGTTTTGCAGTTGCCTTAGTTTTGGACGTTTATGCCGTGCATTAGATCTCATCTGCCAACTAACAAACTAGGTAGCACCAAAACGGACACGGACACGGACACGACACGACACGACATGGACACGTGATACGGCATATCGTGAAATTTAGGACATGGCATTTAAATTTAATAAAATATATATTTTATATTTATAAATAACATACAATTTTATTTTTGTATTAGTATTTGATATTAAATGTAAATAGTTGAGTGTAAAACTTGACTTTAAATATAATTTACTCTCATTTTTCACCCAAACTCATCTTTTAATCAGTTTTCCCACCCAAACTCATCTTCTAATCAAACTCTACTAGTCTTTCAATATCAGATTCCTTATTTATAAGTGTCGGTGTGTCCGACACGGAACGACTGATTAGAAGAAGTGTCCGTGATACCTAGCTAACAAGCAATAAGCAATTAAACTTTGGTCAAATATTTAATTATTTCATTAATAATTAATAATTATATTAATTAATCTTCAGAAAAACTATTACTTTATTGACCACAGAAATTAAATATAATGACGTCAATAGATATTGTCACCTTGGGCTAGATAAGGGGATAGTGATTTTCCACGATGTTTCTCCTTTTAGTTTTTTAATCTTTTGTGATTTGTGATTTTATCCACAAATCTTTTAAGATATCGCTTTTCAATTATAATTTACGAGTAACTTAAGATAAAATAATTCTCAACTTGAATAGAAAATGATAAAAAGTTAATTAATAATGAAATAATTTTAATAACTAATGGTAAAATTGATATTTTGATGATGAAAACATGTATCAAGCAAAATAGTTTATTTAAGTCACGAATCATGATCAAACTATCTCTGACAAGTCACAAGTTCTGTGAATTATTTTAAAAAAAGATTAATTGAGTATTGTATGACGTCTACAAACCAAAAATTAAGCTAATAAGAATACACAATTTTTTATTTAAGACGGACATATTTATCTTAAAATTAAAATGGGTCACATAAAATAGATTGACAAAAATATACTGCATTCCGTTCACTGAAATCATAACATATGTAAAATAATACGCACATATATTCAACAAATATTAGGAAATTCAGTGAATTAGAGTGAATAATGCTTAGAGACTATAAAAAAATATGGCTCATTTATCTAAATAAAGTGTTATTTAATTAGTTAATATTAAAACACGTATATACCCGTCACAAGGGAGACTTGCTGCTCACTTATATACGTGATAATGGATTCTCGCATTATCTATTCCTCTTTATTACCTATTAATGGATATGATATAATTTTGAGAATATTCACGGCGTAGATGTAATTCCGATATGAAAAAAATGAGGTAAAGATTGAAAAGTCTAGAATGACTATGATTCTATGATCCCTCCAATTTGACCCCAAATGAAATCGTGGCCATTATAGCTAATAAAAAGAAGAAATGGAGAGAATTTTGACACATATAGATAGTCTATAATTTTATCATGATATTATTTCAGCCAAAATTTAAGTAAATCAAAATCAAGTTCTTTCCTAAGACTTGGAATTTATCTAAGCTATTGTGGAGTAATAACCTCAAGGCGCTAAAGCGAAACAATGAAGTTAATAGACTATGGGATCAACAAGTGTTTGAGTAGGTCTTGTTTGCGACGGATCGGATCTTGCGACGGGTATTTTGTGAGAGAAAATTGATAGAGGGGACAAGGTGGGCACCCCCCATGTGTTTCTCCACTCACCCTTGATGGGTATTTTGTGAGAGAATATGGTATTCAACTTAAGCTTACGACGGATAGTGTCCGTCACAAATGAGAATTTGTGATTATGTTTAGCAGATTTGAGTATCCAATATTTTGTACTCCATAAACTTCATTAATCCTTGCATCTATAACCTAACACCTCAGTTACAAAAAAGAAAGAGAAAATAACCGAATACCAAAAAAACGATATAATACAAACAAAACAAATAAAAATCGACAAATGGTTGAATAAATTCGAGTTCACTTTTAAGGCAAGATTATTGATAGTTTTGAGTGAATCTTGTTACGTAACTCTTATCTCAAAACTAATAAACTACAATTTCATCGCCACTTTTATGAAAGAGTTATACACTTATCCTCAACTACTCGTACCTAAAACATAAATTCAACATTTTGTCTACCAAAAGAAATCATATAATCGTAGAAAATTGGATAAATATTGGAATGAAAAGTGAATATTAACAGAATAATTACTAAAAGAAGTCTATTTCCACTATTTTATTCGCACTTGAAGAGGACTAATAATAATGTCTAAGTGGCTAAATGTGGCTAAGTGCAATGGACTAGGATCTTATAGTCCGAGGAAGGTCCATGGAAATACCTTCTTTAGACAATATTATATGCTCGAAAGGGAAACTATTGATTATTATTTATTATTTATTATTTATTACTACTCTCACACGTGAACATCAATTTAGCATCTAAATATAAATCCCTTCTAGAAACTAATTAAGAGAATCATCACTCGTGCGTAATTTCATGTTATGTATTGCTACCTTACTAGTTTTAAACCTGTGCAAAATTGCACAGGTATGCTTTTATAAAAATAAAATATACACAAATATTATACTCCCCTTATTTTATAATGATAAACCATTTTACTTTTACACATCCTCGTTGCGCAGCCTTAAACATCGTACTTTGAATTTATATATTAATTCTTTTTATAAAAAAAATCATTTTATAAAAGTATTCATTATATTAAAATGTAACTATTTTATGTTAAAATGTAACGATTAGAATCGATCAAGCCCTTTTTGATCGAAAGATTATGATGACTATAGTATAAACTCCGATCACCATGACAACATTTTTTAATGTTGATAATAAATTTGAACATAGTAATAATATAATACAAATAAAAGAAATAAAATAATATAATTACTTAGCAAAATACACACTTTCAAAGATTAAATCCAACAAAGAAAATTCAATGATGTCACAAATTCTGAAATATTAAATCAAGTCACATTTGTTGCATTATATTATCATATATAACTATCCTTATTATATAGAAGAAACGGGTAAAAAGGATTATACATCGGAGGTACTACCTCATAGTAGTATGATTTTGAGTTTTTAGCATTTTTTCGAGTTTTTTAAAGTTTATAAATTACATTTTACATCTTATATATGATGTTTTTTGAGTTTTATTATAATTTTTTTGAGTTTAATGTTCAAATTAATAAACTCAAAAATAGTATAACTCATAATTTTTAATACTATGCTCAAAAACTTTATTGTAAAACTCAAAAACTACATTATATGTGGTAGTATATCATAGGTACAATCCACTTACTGGAAGAAACGTACCGCATAGAGTTTCAACCACCATCAACAAATTCACTTATCATGAATAATGATAATGTAAACAATTAAAATAAAATAAATATTAAAAAGTTATTTCATCCTTAGACATGGTCCAGATATGAGAGACTTACGTCAAAGTCTAAGCTCCAAAGTGGATATCCCACATCCGGGTTGAATTTTAGTCTATTAAGTTATAAGAAGTTGCTATAATAATCTCTGGTAAATAAGATATGTCAAATATGTGTTTTTCGTTATTAAGTTGTATAGATTTGTAATTAGTTAAATGATTTCGTGTTAAATTTATTGTCTTCTTTTCTTAGACTGAAAATGAAAGGGAAAGTGAGATTTTAGTCATTTATAAAATTGAAGAAATGGGAAAAAATTGCAACACTAATGTTTTATCGAGGTATCAACTTCAATTTCTTAATGAACGTTACCTAAAACATTATTTAGTTATTTTGATGATTATACATATAATCATCAAACTGGGTTCGAAAAATGCTGCATCTTATTCCATTATATTCTCTATGAGTCAATAGAATGTTTATTTTGTTTTTTTATGTGCTTTCTTTACGTTTCTATTTTGTCAATTTTTAATACTAAAATTACTATTGTACTCCGAACTTATTTTGATAGTGGACAATTATCAGAAAGCATATTGTATAGTTTTTGAGCTTAAATGTGAAGATTAAGAGCTTTTATTATAAAGTTTCCGAGTTTCTTCACGTAAATGTGGAACTTCAAAAATTATAGTGAAACTAAAAAATAATACGTATAAACTTAATCAGATTTTAGCTTTGACATCAAAAAAATTAAAATATAACCCAAAATTTGTGGTATAATCTTATGTACTGACAATCATTTGTGATATACGGATTACATATTTAGCAAACTCAAATTTTCATTTCACACGGCACTATTTGTCTTAAGCTTAAGACGGGTAAAATATGTATCAAATCGCCATACTTTTTGCCTAGAACATACCAAAATTTTTATTCTTTACTACCACCAATTAATAATATTTAGCCTGTCTTAAACTTTAGACGTGATTAGCAAATAACGTATTGTACACATCCACCCAAAATACAAAATCCCATCTCAATTATTGTTATACTCAACCCTACTCCCCTAGTTAATACCTCTCGCTACTTCTTCATTTTCTATTACTCTCACAGTCTCATCTCCCATGTTTTCTTTTCTCCTTTTATTCATCTGCCTCTACAAATGTTACAAACTCAAAATTTAAAACTCAAAATTATACCCATCTTCCTCTCTTTTTTTTTTTTTTTTTTTTTTTTAATTTCTAACCCAATCTACCTAAACTCAGAATCATACCCATCTTCCTCTTTTTTTTTTAGCCGGTGATTTAATTTAAAAAGGTAGATCTGTGTTTGCATGTCCCAAAGCCTTACTTTTTTGTTAGTAATCATAATTTCTTTTATTTAGTTTTACAAACTTTGTTAGTAAAAATTATATTGGTATGAGTTCTATACCAAATAACCAAATATTAGTAAATAGTAATATACATATATTTTTACTTTGCAAATAATGTGAGAGGGCATGTTGAAATTCTAGAGGAATATTAATCCATAAAGTTAGTGCATTTTAAACTATTTTAGAGTGTAAGCATTAATTTATCACAAATTCTCATTTGCGATGGACACTTTTCGTCACAAGCTTGTAACGGAGCAAATGTGACTATTTTTATGATATGAAAAATGTAACCACTATATGACTGGTAACATTTTATGGATGATTACTTTTTATCATAAAACGGTCACATTTAGTCTGTCACAAGCTTATGACCGTCACAAGAGAGACCAACTATTAATTTATTTAATTAATTCTCATTATTTATTTGATAATATATTTTTATTTGATTTATTTAGTACTTTGTTTCATGATTCCAGATTAAAGAATTTAATCACATACATGAATCAATAAATTTAATATAAGATCTCAAATGGCTGCTGACGGCTGTAACTATTAATTTCACCAAAATAAAAAAAAAGTTGTAACTATATTGTATATGGAAATGGAAAATATAGTAATTAATACATAGTGAAACAAATTCTTCAACATTGCACGTTTTCTTCCAGGGGTCCCACTATTGAAAAATTGAATATGGTTTATGCTGACGTGGGTTAATAAGGTGGGAGTAAATGTTTGTGTTTTAATAATAGTAGGATATTACTTGGTAGAGATTAATTACTTTATATTATGTGTTATATATACATTTAAATTTCGCAATGACATCAACATATTTTTCTCGCCGGTACTCAAAAGATGAATCCGGTTTCTTTTACAAAAAAACCCGTGTTATTCAACACTAGTAATAAAGGTCTCATTTCATTATTTTTTTCTTTGATTTATGACTTCTAGTAATAATTATCAAAAATCCTTGAGTAACTCCTATGGTCCTTATAATTACGGTTCAAAATGGGGACCAGACTGGTCGGGTCAGATCGCTTGCCATCCGATTCGCTCCCCGGGTCATGAAAATTCGACCAATCGATCTTTACTCCAACCTGGCCCGATCTATTCTGTTTATTTTAAATAGTGGTCTAAACCCATAATTCAGACCGGTCCAAACTAAACTGGTCTCCAGGTCTTGAAAAAGGTTATAGTCAGTCTTCAGATCAAACACCGATCCGATTCCAGACCGATGAACACCTTTACTAATAACATATATAAAAATAATAGAAGCTAAGACACCTAAGGCAAAAACAAAATTAGCCAATGAATCTAGTCACGTAGTCCAAGTTTTGCAATGAATATTTCTACAAGATCAACACAATTAAGAGAAATTAATCACCAACTATGTATATTTCACCTTGACCACGCCGCCGGACCAAGCATTTGACTCACGTGCTTAAATTCACTTTCATTCTAAGCCTAACAATTGTATAAGAAAAAAAAAGTCAAGTCTCCTAAAACATCAACAACAATGACTAAAAGGATCACATAAAATATAGTTACTAAATCCCATCAAACCATTTTAGTATTACCAAATAATGCAAAAACATCCTCCTTGGTCCATAATCTAAAAACATGTCATTTTCACTATTACATCACTTTCAATCTAAGCACTATAACCTTTGTATTCTTCTAATAATAATAGTCATACAACAAGTTGCATCTTTTCAAGTGTTTTTTTTGTTCAGTAAGTCTCCCTTGTGACGGGTCGGACCTTGCGACGGGTTTTTCCTCTAACAAAATGGGTAGAGGGAACATGTGGGGCACCCCCATGTGCTTCCCCTTTTCCCTTAAATGGGTCCTTTGTGAGGGGAAGTGGTACCCGTCGCAAGCTTGTGATGGATACTGCCCGTCACAAACAAGAATTTGTGTTTTTTGTTAATGCAAGTGGATTTTATAAGGTATTATTCCATCACTTTTGTAAAGGGTATAAATTAGGTAGATATGCATCATTTTTCCAATTAGTAACTCAATTATCTCAACTCAAACTTCAAAATGGATACTACATCCTCCTCATCAACTTCCTCAATTTTCTCCTTCAACTCCTTTCAAAACTACAATCATTATTTACCCCCACAGTCGACCTCATCGGAGTCTGAATCCTCCGATGAGTCACCAAAATCGTTCCCTTGGGACGAATTTTGGACTCAGTATAATTCCCTTTCCCTTTCTCAACTCCCATTTAACTTTGATGACTCAGATGAAATAGCTCTTTTTCACATACTATCAGAGCAGGAAAAAACGCAGGGTACCAGGGTTCAGGTTTTGCCAAAACCTGAACCCTGGTCCCCTGCGTCTCCAAACTCTTCCTCTCCTGAACACCAGGAGAGGAAGAGTTACAGGGGCGTAAGGAAACGCCCCTGGGGGACCTACGCCGCAGAGATCAGAGACTCCACTAGAAACGGAGTCCGAGTATGGTTAGGCACCTTCGACACTGCTGAGGAGGCGGCCTTAGCTTACGACCAAGCCGCCTTCGCAATGAGAGGGAACACTGCAGTTCTCAATTTCCCTGTGGAAATAGTTAAAGAATCCTTAAACAAAATGAACCCTCAAAATGGAGAAATTGATCATGAAATGTCTTCTACTACTTCCCCTGTTATAGCATTGAAAAGGAAGCATTTATTAAGAAGGAAATCAATGGAGGACAACAATGGCAGAAAAAGAGGGAGAAGAGAGAAAATTGATACTAAATCTTGTAATAATAATTCTACTACAAATGCAAGTATGTTGGTATTTGAAGATTTGGGAGCTGATTTCTTGGAGCAACTATTAAGTTGTTCTTAATAAAAACAGGGGAAAAAACAGAGTAGTGGTAATTAGTAAATAGTAACTAGTAAAAGTAAATTTTGTTGTGATAGTACGACAATCACTTGAATTTTTTTTTTACACCTCCCATTTTTTTTGGGTCCCTTTTAAGGCTAGAGTGTGATTATTTTGTCCCCTTGGTATTGTTTTTTTTTTTTAATTTGTAAATATGGATGTGTATCGGTGGTCAAATTATAAATGTACGGAGTATTAATCAGCGCGGGTTTGTTTATAAATTTCATTTATTCGCTAAGTTATGGAGTATTATTTTTATGGTGTAGGAAATTAGGAATAGACAATCTTGCATTATTCAAATTTAATGAAATTTCATAGTTTAAATACTTATGCCTTTGAAGAGCAAATGCGGGATAAACTAGGTACCATTTAAATTTGGCCATACGTAAATGTGATATTTGTAAGAGATAAATCGACTCTCGACACATGATAATTTATTAACACATGGTTTGGGTGTTTTGTTCTTATTAAGACGACTATCCTACACTAAAATTGTACCTCTTGTAGGAATTTTAGATCCTCTATAACAAAAACAAATGTTACTATAAAAATCTTGAACACAAAGCCCTCATTAAAAACTGAGGAAAGTTATTTTTGTAAAAAAATAATTGAGGAAACATTATAATGGTCTAACTGTCAGTTAAAGTCGATTAAAAAAATCGGAATATTCACAACTTGGATTGAAATTCTATCAAAATCAAAACTATCATTATGGCTCTTTTTAAACTGAAAAAAAATACAACAGTCGAGTTAGTTACACAGAAATCAATAAACAGTGATAATGATATAGTGGGTTTAATCATAGTCCAAAAATGTATCTACATACAAGTACAATATATTATAATTCACGAACTTTTGTTAAATAAATTTTATAATAAGTCTCTTGTCAAACGATTATCACATTGTTAAACCATGTAACAAAGGACCTTGATGGCCTTATTATCGAAATTGGCGTTTGCTGATAGTTATTTGATTTTACAATAATGATGATGTATAACGGTTTTATAAAAAAAAAAAGTTGTTGAAACTTATACGGGAATGTTTTTTTCAACATCACACCACAATGAGTCATACTCCCTCCGTCCCGGTGAATTGTTGTCATTTTATTTGGCACAAAAACCAAGGAATGAGTAGGAGACCATTTGACAAGTGGACAATAATTTCATTGAGAGTTCAATTTATTCATAGAAAATATTCCTAATATAGAAATGACAACAATTGAATAAGACACAAAAAAAAAAAATAGGACAAAAATTAACCGAGACAAAGGGAGTATTAACGAACAAATGAATCAATAGCCGCGAGGCCCGCGACAACGATATAGTGAATTCTAAAATATAGTCCACAAATATAACTACACAAATACTCCAAATCTTGTAACCTAGGAAGTGTATCACTTCAACTAATTCAACTTCTTTTAATTTGGTTACTTAAAATTTCTACATAAAATAGATTTTTTTTTTCAACGTCGGCATGATATAGTTTAGTGGGCCATATTAAAGAAAAATAATTGGTTTAATGAACCACAAAGAACTCAAGAAGTCCCAAAAGCACTAAATTTTTAGGCCCATTAAACCTTGACGTACACGATACACTCTTCTTCTTATACGATGTATTTACTCGACAATGTGAAACATCCACAATCCAAATTAATTTAGAACTGAGGTGATGTTGAGTAGGTTTATAAGTGAGGCAAAATTTTAAATCCCGAGTTTTAAAACGGTTTAGTGACATAAATTTTAACTCAGGACATTCATTTACGATAATTTAATCTCCAGACAAATTGATTTAGATTAGATAGAGATACTTTGTAAGTAGACATGTGCGGGTTGGCCAGGCCCACACTACCGGGTCAAAATCTTGCTGGCTAGCTGGCCCGCTCAACCCGCTCCCCAAACCGGGTAGGTCCCGAGATTAATCTTACCCGGCCCAACCTGCATGGCACAAGTCCCTTCTTGTCCAACCCGGTCAGTCTATAGCCACCGATCCACAACCCGACCCGCAATCAACTCAAAGCCTGGGCTGCCAACCCCCAACCCATAGCGGTTCCAGCTTTGGCCCGTGCTGAACACTGCCCGCACTCAACCCGAAGTCTGGCCTAGGCTGCCAACCCCCCAACCCAGAGCGGTTCCAACTTGCCCCGTGCTGGACACGGCCCACTGTCCAGGTCTATCGGTAAGTAAGATAGATGAAGGTTACACATCGGAAATGGGAGTAAAGAATTGGGCTATATGAACGCGACTACGTGAAATGGGAATGTGTAATTCCGATCATAGAACTCTCAACCTCTAGTTTCTAAAGTTGGTTTTCTGTCTTATGTTGTATGACTAGTTTATCTCTAATTTGTGTTTGATATGCTTGAATTTAAGCACAGTAATTAGAATTATTTCCGTTTAATCTCCCTACATATACGAGTAATACGACGATACAGCCCCAAATGGATGATAATAACTTTCAACTTCATTATAAATCATCTTGCTAGTGGTCATTTCTTCTTAAATTACTGCGAAGCAGTAATGTAATTAATTTAACATAACGTAAAATCGCAAATCTAAGCATCCACGTAAAGTCGCGAATTAGTAAGGAATGTATATTTTCTTAGTGCGGCAATTAGAAGGCGACATACAGCCATACAGGCAGTGTTTGAGCTCAACAGGCCAAGACCTGCTCCAGCTTGAAGAGCTTTGCATATTTATAGTAAACCGTTCTGATCGATTTATCATGTGCAGTAACACATTAATTTTTGGTACATAAAATTACTTAATGTGCACGATCTTTTATAACTTCAAGGTCCATTTCAGAAGGGTCGGTAGCCTGAATCTCGTAGTGAACTCCATCCAAGTCCTGCTTGAAGTTCTCTTTTGATGTGGCGTATAACATCTTTGAACGAATACGTGAGGTGGATGGTGACCTGCAAAATCGACACAGATTGTTGTTACAATTCCATTCTCCCGTTCTTACATCTTACTGAAACCAGTTAGCCGCATTAAAGAGGGTCTCATACTTAATACTGTAAGTGGTAGCCAATTATTCATCATTTTTTCATTAGACGTAACTCATATCCAACTGATAGATTTAGATGAACTACAATATATGGAGAAATTTCACCAGGAAATTTTGTAAGACCATCTAACTTAAAGAATTTTGGTTATTAAGCATAGTAGAGAAAAGATAATAAACAAGATGCGATAACCGAATCACAGATTTATGATGAACTGTCATATGAGCAACATTTGCCTTTCTTCCGCAAAATATCCTTATTTAAAAACTTATCCTTGAGCATTTCCCTCCAGTAGTCCATGGCGATAGTCTTCTCCTTCCACAACCCCTCCCTCTCCACTCTCCAATAAAAACAAAACTCAGAGAGTCAAGTAAGGGGTTGTAGTCTTAGTTTGAGAAGGCGCGAGACGCACTGAGGCGATGGGGTCCCAAGGAGATGAGGTGCAAGGCGCACTGATTTTTCAAATGAACATCCATATTTTAACATCAAATTTTGTGCGAGAATATACCTTTTATTGTTTTAAAGAGGGCTAATATGCATTTACAAATGAATACAAGGGGGAGAACAAAAGGGTATAATCAAAGAATTTTGAAAAAAAAAACATGGAATTGCATAGTAATTAGCCTCGAGTATGCCCAGGGTGAGCCTCATGCGACATGCGCCTTATGTGCGCCTTCTGTAGTCCACGCGCCTCACTCCCTCTGATGCAATTTAGTTGGCACCTGACTGTGCCTAGCGCCTAGAGGCAAGTTTTTTAAACTAAGGTGGTAGTAGAAGACTAACTATGGAGGGTGGAGAGGGTACAGGTATTACGGGAAGAAAGGTAAAATTTTGCTCATATGATGACATGGAACCCATTTTGTAAATACTTTCAAACCAATCCCATTTTCTTAAATAGTTTAAGATTAAACCCCATTTAAGCAAAAAAGATCGCCAAATAGCTTGTCTCGAACATATTTGCATACTACTCCCTCCGTCCCAATCATTTGTTTACCTATGATTAAAATACTTCCCACAAAGAATAAAAAAGGTACACTAATGAATGAGGCGGAGGGAATAATAATCTACGGAGTACATTGCAGTTAACACCACATAATGGCTTGCATAGATTAAGTTGACTGAACTTTTAACGGTTTTCTGGATTTTAGCTACTTTTACGCAGAAAATTTGTCTTACATGAGACCGTGTTACATCTGAAATCAAATTATTAACAGAAGCAAGAAAAGAGCAGTTGAAAAAAGGAGCTAACCATGCAATGAAGAATATTTTGCTCTTTTGACAATTGTCATAGGTCACAAAATCATAGTCATACACTGCAAATCGACAGTCGTTTCCTGGCAATGCTGCAACAAAGTCATCATAGCTCTCGGCTGGAGTGCCCGTCTTTTCAACCACAACCTCTTTTTTCTTCTCATCGATCTTAAAGACCACATAGCGATGACCTTTTTTCCTCTTTAGCTCAAGAAAAGCGTCTTTGCTGTTATCCGAAACAGATAATCCCGACAAAGAATTGGACTGCATTTGGTGGGAAAAACAAAAGGAAGAGAAACTAAATCAGACTGACTGAGCCCTGTCGTATAAATTGGCATAAATCTCTAAACGAGAATTGGACTGTATTGTGTAAGGCAGCTCCATTTACCTCACGAATAACTCATTAACACACTTTAAATTCACTTATTAGTTGTATGTTTCACGAATTCTATACGAGAGACAGTCATAAAAAACTAGCTATTATTACAGAAACGACCAGCGAGACAAAACACTGAACAACTAATTCACTGAACAATTCAGTCACTTGCTCATAGAAGAAAGGGATAGAACAATGTTAATAGTCACCCGCCACCGGCCATAATGCACTAACATTTGGAAGCGAGTTTTAAGGATAAAACAGTAGCAATTGAAACAAGGGATAGAGTGAAGCTAACAGTCACCCGCCACCCGTCATAATGCATTAACAATTCATTTACTTCCTCATAGAAACCAGGGATACCACAGTATAACTTATAGGTAGCTGAGTGTAGCTCTGCACTTAATCGACTATCCTAAAAAATAGAGACGAGCCTTCAAGATAAAACAATAGTCTTACTCAGCCATAAGGTCGTAACACTAAAACCCATGTGTAAATGACTCTAACTAAGTGCATAACTTGATACCTAGCCTTCACAATTCAATGCCCTTGGAGCACAAGTTTTTCAAAGTATGAAGTTCTAAAGTTCTCATGACAAAACTGAGCTCAATCTTCACCAATTCAAACTTTTTGAATTATAATACCAACTTCACAATCAACCTCTTTCAAAAGGAGACGGTATAAATGGCAACATAAGGTATGCTCTATTTCAAAAACAATTTATCCAGTAAAACAGTTATGCAGTGTACAACGGCCGGCCACTCCTGCACCCACTTTATTGTTTATCACTAAGTCGGAAAGTGTAGAAGGAATTTTAAGGCCGTTGTACGCCCTTCAACCGTCTCCACAAGGATAACTACAGTTAACCAATACCGCCAATTTAGCTTCTCAAATCCCATAAGCAGCTAATTCATTCTGTAACTCCATATACCTATAATTCACCCTAGTCCAAAATACTACTAAAAAATAGATAAAAATTCCACTCACAAAAAATGCTCCCTTTCTCGATCATTTGTTTACCGTTTTATTCTTTGTGACAGGATTTAATCAACGGTCAGCAAATGATTCGGACGAAGAGAATAAGAATTGTCATAGACTCGTAGAGGTACATAGCATTAGAAAGTTATCCAAATTCCTTTTCTAGAATTTTATTCTAAGACTAAAATTCCACAAAACATAATCTTTCGAACATAAAACCAAGACAAAAAATTTATGATTAGCATAATAAGAATGATCTACTCCTCGTCCCATTAATTTATTTACGTTTGATTAAAATACACCTCGCCCGAGAAAATAAAAAGGTAAACAAATGATCAGGACGCACCGACAAAGTGGGAATCATACTAAACACCAATAAATCAACATCAATAAACTGAAAAAGCATGAAACTTGAACTAATCGCAAAGAAAAAATAGCATAAATAAAGGAGAAAAAAGAAGTATACCCTTTTGAAAGACATGGCTGTTGAACAAATATGAGGAATTATAGGGGAAAAAGGTTGGATTTTGGAGATGGGTTTTAAGTTTTAAGAATTTTAATGGGGGTTTTGAAGAATTGGAGGAATATAATTAAAAGGAAAAGGAAAGATAAGAAAAGAATTAGGAATTTTGTGTGGTGTGGTCTTAAAATTTGAGTAGAAAAAGGTTGTTCCTTGTTCTCCTTTTTTGGTTTTGGTTTTGTTTTTGTTTTTTTTGTTTTTTTTTTGTTCAAATGAGCGAACAATGTCGCGGGTGAGAATCGAACCCCAACTTCAAGGTTAGAGTAAGAGTGCTCTTACCACTTGAGCTACCTCTTGTTCTCTGGTTTTGTTTTTGTTGGTGGTGGTGTTAAGTTGGTATCTACTATGAGTAGGGGTGGCAAAGTTGGAGAAGCAAGAATATTGTGTAGTTGACCTCCAATTGTGGGCCTCAAGATTTGACTTTCTTTGTTAATAATAATAATTTTATTATTATACTTTGATAAGTTGTAGAAGTTTTGGTGTCATGTAGAGATGACAATGGATCTAGAACCCTATCTAGATTTGCGGATCCGGACTCTGGTGGAGCGGATATGGATCTCATTTTTATGGATCCAGTGGATATGGGTCGGATATGAATCCTAAAAAATTTACGCGGATCTGGATATGGACCTTGTTGTTAAGATCCAGACCCTACCCACGGATTCATATCTTTTATTTTTTTAATTTATTTTAATTATATAAGGATAATTAAAGTTTATAATGCTGATATTTTCTAATTTAATCAACTCTGATATGTCATTTTACTTATTTCACAGGTCATTCTTAATTTATAATATAATTTAAATATTTGTAAATTAACTTTTTCCTCATCCAAATAATAACTTACGCGGTAATTAGTTACTTTATTATGTTAAATGTCGATATAATGTATACTTATAATCTTATTAAACATTCTAATACATTTTATGTAATTTTAATAGAAAAATTACATTTAAAAGATGAATAATTTAATAAAATATTTTGAAAACGATCAGATCCATTTGGGACCCAGATCCTACCCTGATCCACGGATCTGGATATGGATCTGAAAAATCTGGACCCTGCGGATATGGGGCGGAGGATCCAACATATACAATATGGATGTGGATCTGGATCTTATAGGACCCTATCCATATCCTATCCATTGTCATCCCTAGTGTCATCCTGTGGAAACTAAACCACAGCTAGGGTCTTCCCCCTTGACTCAGACTGGGATGTCCGATTTTATGCCGGGACGGGTTGTCGCCGATGCTGCTCAGCGCAAATGTGTTAAGTATGGGGTTTTATGCGCGGCTGCTGGATATGGTTTCCTACCCTTCTCTTTCTCTTCGCTTGGGGAGCTGGGCTCGGATGCTGTTGACTTGCCCAAGCGGATCCAGAAATTCTCGGTATCTCAGGATGCTGGGGCTCGGGTGGCCGCTTATATTTTTGCTAGGCTTAGTTTTGCTATAGCTAATGGGGTGGGGGCCCAGATTGTCTCTCGGCTCCCCACTAACTTCATGTAAACTTTTCATTTTATTTTAATGAAAGTTGCGCGCATCTTATATAAAAAAAAAATAATAATAATAATAATAATGATATAAAAAATAATAGAAAAGATTTGGGTAAAAGTAATGGAGTTGATTGGAAATTATTAGAGGTAAGTTTTGTTTAAGACGGGTATTATATGTTTTAAGCTTAAGACATTAATCATAGCTTGAATGTTTAAATTTTGGTGAAAAGTACAATGAGTTATATGCCTATATTTCATTTTACTTCTCTACATTGTGTATTAGTATGATATTGTCTGCTTTGGACACAGTCTGCACGATTTTGTTCTTAGGCTTGACCTAAAACGGTTTTGCTCTTAGACTCCTTGCTAAAACGCCTCATACTAATGAAGTGGTGAGTTTCCTATAAACATGTTGACAACCCCAACATGTTTTGAATGCTCGTCCCCTTCCCTACCACAATGCACAGCGTGCTGAAATATCACGGTCTATCATGAATCCTACATCGATCATATCGGGGGCTTGAATGCTTGATGCAGGGTTTATAAAAAGGAATGGGATCTCCCATGCTTTAGGCTAACTTTTGGGGATGGGTCTTCTCTTAACTATATCACATTTTCTAATTAAATTTTGGCTTAATAAAATAAGAAATGTACATAAATTTCACTTTTATCAAATACTCCCTCCATTTCATATTATATGACGCTCTTGTTTTTCGATGTGAGCCTTTGACTTTAATTTTTACAAAAATATATTTGTCTAAATATTATAAAAATTATACCATAAAACTCCTTATTAACAGAGCTTTAAAATGAGTATACATTTCATTATGTTTACTCTTATATTTTTAGAGATATTGAAGAGAGAAATAAGTGTCTCGAAAAGTGAGAATGACGGAAAAAAAAAATGGATTAATAATGGACATCCTTATGAAAAAGGTTCTTACATTAGCAATTTGGCATAGAATCACGAATCCATTATTCCAAAATCATAGAGGACAGACAATATAAATAGCGGCCCACCCATTCTAATACCTATAGGCTCGAGGGATAGCAAACTTGGGTTATCTCTATAATAGCCCAATTCACCTTTTGTGTTGGGTTTGCTCGTTCACGAACTCTAAAATAAGACGGTGTTACATTGTGAGACGATTTTTTTATAGAAAAATCATTTATTTAATGCTGCTATTACTTTTTTTTTGTTCAAATGAGTGCACTTATGTCGCGGGTGAATATTGAACCCCTAACTTTATGGTTGGAGTAAGAGAGTTCTTACCACTTGAATTTACTCTTGCTCTCGGTTACTGCTAGTATTAAAAGAGTAATTTTTATAGAAATGGGTCGGCTCATAATGTGAGACCATTTCACGCAATAATTGTATGGTAGATTAAACAAACGAAATGGTCATTCATAGACACGAGTACATAACTGTTAAATTTAAAACTATTGATTCGACTTAAATATCATTTAGTTTAATTAGCTAATGATTAAGAGTTTAAGACTCGGACAAAAACAAAAGTCAAGTCTTCCTTGTGACGGGTATTTCTGTCACAAGCTTGCGACGGGTCAAGTATTATCCATTTGAGTAGATACGACAAAAGAGAATGCTACTCTTTAGGCATTTTACTTTTGTCTTATCTAACCAAATGAGTAGTATTTAACTCGTCACAAGTTTGCGACAGATACGCCAGTTACACAGGAGAATTTGGGAGAGAACAAAATTAAGCAGCCAATTTGGAAAATTATCGTTTATCCCTACATTTCATCATGCATGACCTTATTTTCCAATCAAATTCAAGATATGATTGTTTTACGAGAGAATGAAATTAGCCCTTGACTCTTTGACAATATATATTACTCCTTAAGTATTAATATCAAGTCAAAAAGTTCTTAGAATCGGGACATTCTAGCTTTTTTTATTAGAGTCTAAATTCGTAGCTAAATGTCCATGTCCGGGCACCATCTACCATAAGAATATAACTTCTTACTTGTAATTTTAACAAACTTACGTGGGTTTGAAATGACGCAACAAGCTTATGACGGTTATTAGTAAGATTTACAGAGTATAATAGTGGTGTCATTAATATCATAGACTCATAGTGTGTGAATATATATAGCGTTAAAAGAGCAATGAAGATGACTACAAATTAGGCAATTCAAGGGCCTAAAATTAGTGATTATTTGGGATTTATACTCAAATTAGAGTACGTCTTTTCCATGTCGTTTTATTGTCATGTACCTTTTTGTCAACCAATTCATCCTACGTAATTACGAGTTAATTAAACTCAAAACTCCCATGCATCATGCCAAACTCACACCAAATCTAAACCTTTATATAGCAAACAAATATTGTTGTTAATTAGATTTTATAAGTTTGAAATGAGATACGATTAAGAATACTGAGAGTATATATGAAATATACTCCGTATGAAAATCGGAAATGATAATGTCACTATCATTTTATCTACTAATGTCACTCATTTGTGAGATAGTGAATACTGCAGCCCCTCGCTCGAATGTCTATTAAGTTTGAAGAGTGGTCAGTGCACAACTCTCGTACCATGTACTGAAATTTCTTCGTGAGATACTGGAACGCTGTCAGGAATTTAACTCGTAAGCTTTTTAATCACACCGACTCTGATACCAAGATAGATGAACCATCTCAACCAAAACCTTAAAGTAATAATTAAAACACATCCTTAACTTAAATTTACTACCTCAAATTCGTTGTAATTGCCCGCTTTTTGAAATTTAAAACTATTATTTTAGTCAAACGAAACAATTTCAAAGGTTCAAAGAAGTACTACCTTTATATCTAGTATATGAGTATATCCTCTTAATTATTTATATGATTTTTTCCTTCCTAATATCCAGAACAAAAATTCTCGTTTGTGATGACTGACGACCACTATCCGTCTCACAAGAAGACAAATAGGAGGAGGGCACGTAGTTAACCCTCTAATTACCTTCTTGTGAAACGGATCCGACCCATCGCAAGCAAGACTAATTGTATCCGGAATAAGGCTAGTGGCACGTTTAACTTGACTCCATAAAAGAAGAAAAAGACAGCGCAACAGTAGAAGCGTTATGATTTACGAGCCCCTCACGTTACACGTACGTAAATCCCACGAGGGAAGACAGGAATAATAATAAGACAATTTACATGAAAACATAGACTTTGAAGATATTATTAAAATGTCGTTAGCCATCCGAATATTCCGTCAACTATTTCTTTCGAGACTGTTATCACTGGAATGTGCTCTTTTCGTTTCGTAAATATCCTTTAAAATACAGAAATTATACATTAATACGTATAAAATAAGATATAATTAAATGGCAAAAATTAGGAAAAATAAAATTGAACCTTTGAAATGATGGAAAAAAAAGAAGTAAAATATAAGGTATTTATGAAACAATTAAATTCTCATGTACAAGTGAATCTACCGGCGCAATTCATAAACGAATATGTGTAAGTGTGTAACTTTAAACTTTAAAGGACTTTTATGTGGCAATATATGAACACTTTCATCTAGACTAGACTTGGCAAACTGCACGAGCTGTCCCGACCAATATGTATGGCTGGTCAATAGTTCCGCACTCCGGCCTAACCAAGTATGTCAAAAGGTGGAAAATAAAAGCAATTAATAAACGAGTAATAAGGTTCGGACCAAGCCTGAGTTCGCCCGTCCCTGCCTACGTACCTTGTCCTTCTTAGGGTATGTTACAAGAGTCTGGTCCATCTCCTACTAGCTCGCGCCTCAAACCTAACCCGGCTCGTGTCAAGATCTAGTCTTGGCAATCATCTTAAACCTTTAGTGATGCAATAGCAATTACAAGTTTGACTAAACAAAGCATATGACATTTAATGATCGGATTAAAAATGGTTAAGCATGTGTAACATTTGTAAATTGTTACACAAACATAACATATGTATCTAGTCTTAACAATCATCTTAAATCTCTGGTTAAGCAAAAACAACTCCTTAATAGTTGATCTAAGTATTTATCGATTATTATTATAAGTTTGTAACCCCTACTAATAGCTACTTAAATTCTTGCAACTATATAGTGTCGGTCACTAAGTCATGATCAATATGTATCAAGTGGAAATAAAGTGCGATTATCATCATATAATAAGTTAGGTTTTATGTTAGTTAATCACTTAGCTTTAGTCATATGATTGGTCGTCCTTAATTAAAATAATTAAAATAATGGGATTAGGAAGCATGCAACTAGGCGTGTACTCCCCCATTTCCCCTCCCAATTACTCTGGCGGCCACTATGTAGCCATCTTCACTATCTTTTTATGATTTATTATGATATAATTTATTTTCCAAAGCAAAATCTTATTGGCAAACATAATTGTGAATCTAGAATATCTCATAATTGTAAGTTGAGTTTATGAGCAAATCATGAACATGATAATTGAGCAAGACTAGAGGTTCTATCAAGTTTTTTTTGAGGTTATTACTGTCGAGAAATCATCTCAATTAAAAGTTTAAGCTGATGGCTGGAGTCCCGATATCGGTTTTATATTATAACAATTAAGTGTAGTTAGGCCCTGTTCTTTTGGACTGAATTTTGCTGAACTTTTCTGAACTGAACTTATAG
Organism: Heliosperma pusillum; assembly: GCA_022085475.1. NCBI lineage: Eukaryota > Viridiplantae > Streptophyta > Magnoliopsida > Caryophyllales > Caryophyllaceae > Heliosperma > Heliosperma pusillum. The sequence continues at coordinate 35,548 of JAIUZE010000450.1, forward strand.
GAGCTGAACTGAACTTATAGGAGCTGAACTGAACTGAACTGAACTTATAGGAGCTGAACTGAACTTATAGGAGCTGAACTGAACTGAACTTATAAGAGCTGAACTGAACTGAATTTATAGGAGCTGAACTGAACTTATAGGAGCTGAAGTGACTAGGGGTGATAATGAGACGAGACAGCTCGCGAGCAGCTCGAGATCGGCTCGGTCAAAGCTCGGTCAAAGCTCGGCTCGTGCGGGCTCGGCTCGGGCTCGAACTCGGCTCGAGAGCTTAACGAGTCAAGCCGAGCAAACACTGGCTCGGCTCGAAAAGCTCGCGAGCAGCTCGAACATGTGTAATTATATAAGATATTGCTCTTATTTTATAAAAATATTTTTTCACGGTTATACATCTGTATTACATATATCAAATGTCTCATTTTTTTGCCAAATATTTTTACATATAAACTTTGCGCATTGTTATTGAAAGTATCGGAAGAAGAAAAAAAATCAGAAAATCAACAAATATATAGGCTCGATTTGAGCTCGAGTTTGGCTCGAGCTCGCGTTAAAGCTCGCAAGCTTTTTAACGAGCACATTTTTCTCAAGCTCGGGTAAGCTCGAGATCGGCTCGAGCTCGAGTTTTAGTTTTCGAGCACAAGCCGAGCAAGGCCAAGCTCGGGCTCGGCTCGGCTCGTTAGCACCCCTAAGCTGAACTGAACTGAACTGAACTTATAGGAGCTGAACTTTTCTGAACTTAATTTTACTTAATTGAATAGAACTTATATAATCTAAACTTTACTAAATTGAACTTTATTATAATCATTATCTTTTGGAAAGGGTTGTCATACAAAAAAAAATATACTCTAAAACATAAGGTAAGATAATAAAATTATTCCGATTTATATACATTTGTTTGTTGATACAGATTACTACGTTTACATTACGATAAAAAAATAAATTACATATTACATCGTTTTTTAACTATCTATTTCTATATCATCATCTTCCTCATCACTTTCTTCTTCATCTTCACTACCACTCGAAACAACGAATCCATTGTCTCGCCAAATGTTTTTTTACTATCTTGTTTCGTATCTTGAACATGGCATTTTTCCGCTTATAATCAAACATGTCTGAATCTACTGTTTCTTGAATATTCACGTCATGTTGTATAATAGGTATTCCAAGAGTATGCATCCTTATAAAATTATGGAGTGTGAATGTAGAAACAATAATAGACATTTGATACTTTTGTGACATTTAGAGCATATTTTGTTAACATCTTCCACCTTTTTTTCAATTAACCAAATGTCATTTCAACTTTCATTCAAAAATAATGAATGTCGATAGTTGAAATACTCTACAATTTCTTCGGGCGGTCTCAATGATAATGTATGTATCCAATAATTAATGTCAAATGTTTTTATATCGGTTTTCATAAATAATATATTTCGTATAATTTTTCTAAACTTAATTTGTAAGAATTGAACTTTTCTGAACTGAACTTATAAGAGCTGAACTGAACTGAACTGAACTTATAGGAGCTGAACTGAACTTATAGGAGCTGAACTGAACTGAACTTATAGGAACTGAACTGAACTTATAGGAGCTGAACTGAACTTATAGGAGCTGAACTGAACTGAACTGAACTTATAGGAGCTGAACTGAACTTATAGGAGCTGAACTGAACTTAAAGGGGGTGAGTTTAAGTCCAAAAGAACAGGGCCTTAATGGTCTTAGAGTCTCTTCTCACCGATCTTGCTGCATTATTAAGTTGAGTTTATAAGCTATCTGCGAATCAAGAATATCTCAAAATCTTACGATATTGGACAATTCTTACATATTAACCTAAGTTAAGATGAGAATTTTTATAGTCATAAACTAAGAGTTCAAGGTTCTAACCCAACTGGCCTTTTTATAGTGGGACAGTACCGTTCTGGAAATCAGTAATTAAGTTAAAGGTCAGGTATTTCTCCACTCTTTTATCTATATGAGACTCTCATATGTGGGTATTATTATGGGTGTTTTCACACTCCCCCAGTCTCCTTACATGTGAGACATTTTTAATCATACTAGTCGGGGTCAATCTGGCCCAGTGTAATTCATCATACCAAGGTCTTTAGTCACGGGCTTAGATTTCATGTTAAATCATGTCATCGGGTGTGGTCTCACCCAAATGGTGGAGAGAAGTCTATTTCATTAACCCAAAAACGTTTGACTTCATAAGTCCAAGAAAGTTTTACTTTAAAACCAATTGATAATAATAGAGGAAGTTGGCTCTTAAATTATAAAGTGGTAACTCTCTAGGGCCTAATTATGCCAACTAATTAGATTAAACATTACCTAATTAACCTCTTCTTAAAGTTTAAAGACTAAACCCTCAAAATACTAATTTCCAAAACAATATTGTCTTACTCAATTTAAATGTTTCAGACTAATTTTCTCCTTTCAAAAATGAAGGGGTTTAATTGCACTTAGCCGTAAACATTTGAAGTCTATTTGCCTTTTCCCCCATTTTTTTTAACTCTTTTAATTTTATAATTTATTTTATCTTGAAAAGTAATTATTGAATAATACAAAGTCGTCAAATTATGAAGGACATAGATATGGATGGATGAAAAAATAAATAAACGATTTGAAAAAAAAAAATTATTGTATTTGGATCCCGTAGCTAGGAGTTATTGCATGTCAAAGTTTTTTTGACCGAACAAACTTTGAGCGAGCATATCTCTTGGTTACGAATTTCGAAATCGACAATTTTTTTTTTCAAATCGTAGTACTTGGAAAGACGATCGATTTGAAAAAAAATCGTCATTTTTTGATCTCGTAAACACGAGTTATGACCTCTTAAAGTTTTCTAAATCAAAATTTTAGGTATTTCGTGCAAAATGGCAAACCTCGGGGGTAACATGTGAATTTTCCGAAAAATATTAAATGAATCTGGATCTGGTTTCACCCCGTCATGCATATCTCACCTATTTATCATCCCTAATCGTAATACAACAGGCTAAAACATCAATACGTAGCTAAGACGGAAGCTATTATAGCTAACAACCCAACACAACAAGTTCAACTAACGATCATTGCCATCTATAACGTCTATTGTCTACACATTAGAGTTCAAAGCCTAACTCGGTCACTATTACGTACTTAATTCTTAAATTTAACGATCTAACTTTGTTTCAAAGCTTCCTACGATAACTAATTAGATGTGATGATAAATTTTTACGAGTAACGAGATAATAAAGCGAGATACCAAGGTATTTCCGACATCCCAATTAATTGGAATACACCGAATCTAAACATTATTGGTTGGCTAAACATTGTCCCAAAAAAACTAATTTCTATGTACTTTTGGTATTAAAAATCTCAATCCAACACAATCTTATTGATATAGTTCTAAAATTAGTTCTAAAAAGCCAAACTTAGATGTCATATGCAAAAAAGTAAAACTATCTACTAATTATGAAATCAATATAAATTTGATCACTATCCAAAATACAAACGATTTCACACATAATGTGTACTCGTACTATTATTAAGGAATGTGGTCAAATCAAAATTTGCAAATACTTCAAAATCATCGAAAAAGAAAACAATCTTCTTTGGAGTATTAATTGCCAAACAAACATGGACTAACAACAATGAATAAAATGCGGTATTTTAATGACCAAGCACACTCAAAACGAGTAAACTTTTTATACAAAATTTTGAACTAAGCCTTAATTAGTGTGTATATACGTTTGCTGCGAGCCTTTCTTAAAACGGATATATAAAACGCGTCAAATATAAACTACTCGTATTTAGATACACGTAATTCATTTCACTTATATTTCCGAGTTAATAAACTCTAAATAATAGACCGTCTTATACATGAATTTTATGTATTTCATTATGGTTTTTCTAAACTTTCCATTTAAATCTTCTTAATATGTGCCCTAAGGGGTAAGGACACATTTTAGAAAAACCGATTTCATTATTATTATTTCACCCCTTTTTTCATGCTTTGTGGGTTGTGGGCCCATATTGATATAATAATAGTCACATAATTCAGAGTATTTAAAATGCACATAAAAACATATTCTTTGGAGTATTTGGGAAGTAGTGAGACACATTTAACTCCCTTGTTAAAATCAAAATAGAGAGAGAGTTTTTTCTTTCTTTTTTTCTCATAAAAACAAGAAATTTATAATCTCATATTTTTCATTCATTTAATCTCATTTTCAGAAATAAAATTAAAACTGAAGTATATTTAATCAAGAGATAATATTAAAAGGGTTTATTAGAAATGGGAAGAGCTCCATGTTGTGAAAAAATGGGATTGAAAAAAGGTCCATGGACTCCTGAAGAAGATCATATTCTTATCAATTATATTCGTCAAAATGGTCATAATAATTGGCGTGCTCTTCCTAAACAAGCAGGTAAATATATATATATATATATCATCTGATCTTTTTCTTTCGTGTTTATATAAAATGAGTCGCAAGGACAGTACAATTAATCACGACTCGACCGACACTTCCTCGGTCGATGATCTACATTGGGTCCTATACTCCTAGTCCCCTATAGTCCTATGACATAGAAAAAAACCAAAATTATTGAGTTTTCGCAAATAAAAAATTTCTAGGTCCGTCACTGATTAAATTGTTATATGTGGATTATGTGCATGGAATTCATATCATGTTTTATTAGGTAAACTTAATTTTAATTAATTAAATAATTAATTGTTATTATTCGCAAATTCTCATTTTAGACGGGTGAATCTATCTTAACTTAAGCATCAGTTTATTGTTTAAAAGTGACAATTTTTATAATTAAATTGATTACTTTTTATTATAAAATGCTGAATCCATCTAAAATTAAGAATGATAAAATGTGACAATAATCATCAATTTATTGTTTGAAGTTATAATTTTTCATTAAATAATAATTTTATATTATAAAATGGTGATATTTTACACGTTTAAGTTAAAACCGTTTTAAGGGAGATCGACTTATTTTCGTATGGTAATTGTTAGGATTGTTGAGGTGTGGTAAAAGTTGTAGACTTCGTTGGACAAATTACTTGAGGCCAGATATTAAAAGAGGTAACTTTACACAAGAAGAGGAAGAAACTATCATCAAATTGCATGAAATGCTTGGAAATAGGTATGTTTTGTTTTCCATGTGAAAACATTATTGAATTACTTTATTTATTACTCATAATTTAAGTTTTTTTAATTAGTATGTTTGCTGAAAAATTGATGTATTGTTGAGTCAAACTACCATGGTTTTTGATGATTTCTTTGCATTGTTGTCCGTATTTTTTCCGGCACAAAATATCATAAACTTGTTTGGTAACGTAGTCATATCTTAAAATTGATTTTTTTTACGGGAAATTCACATGGTACCCTCGTGGTTTGCCCTTTTGCACGAAATACCCAAAATTTTGATCTATAAAACTTTAAGAGTTCATAACTCGTGTTTACGAGATCAGAAAGTGACGATTTTTTTTTTCAAATCGATCGTCTTTCCAAGTACTACGATTTGAAAAAAAAATTTGTCGAGTTCGGAATTCGTAACTAAGAGATATGCTCGCTTAAAGTTTGTTCGATCAAAAAAACTTTGACATGCAATAACTCCTAGCTACGGGATCCAAATACAATAATTTTTTTTTCAAATCGTAGTTCTCGGAAAGATGATCGATTTGAAAAAAAAATCGTCACTTTATGATCTCGTAAACACGAGTTATGACCTCTTAAAGTTTTCTAAATCAAAATTTTGGGTATTTCGTGCAAAATGACAAACCTCGGGGGTACCATGTGAATTTTCCGTTTTTTTATACGGAGAATGATAATGTAAAAGGTTAAATTGTTTGTGATACTCGCTTTGCAAAAAAATAAAAATAAATTATTTTCATACGGGGAATGGTAACAAAAAAGGTTATATTTTTTCGTGATACTCGCTAATGCGAGAATAATTTATTTTGTACGGGGAATGATAGCGTAAAACGTTAAATTGTTTGCGATACTCGCTTTGCGAGAATAATAATAAATTGGTTTACTTAAATCGAGTGCAGAAACGAGTGATACGATATATCTAAGCAGAGTTATTACCGTCCGACATCTAAAATTTATTAGGAAGGACAAATATGGTAGGAAAATATTCAATTTTGGTATCACATTTTCTCTACTTTTTTTTGGTTATAAATTAAGACTAATTGCTAAAAAAATCCTAATATTTCCTCCTAATTAAAGGTCCTTTATGATTTATAACTCATTTTGTCAAAATTGGCATACCCATTTAACATTTTAGTCAAAGCAAAAAAATCTTTTTTTTTTTTTTTTGAAAATTGACTATTCTCAAGTCATAGCCGAATAATTCGTTACAAATGCATGAATCGTGCTTGACTAGTAACATTTCCAAGATCATTATCATTAAAATTGCATGCCAAAATTGAAACATTTGTTTCATACAATTCATAGAATTGTCACACTTGCATCATTAATACACCAAAAATGTTTAAAAAAAAAGTAATTAATTAATGTGAGTATTATTTGCTTACAAATTATTTTGGGTATTGATTTTCGCAGTACATATTTCACTCATTATACTCCGTAGTAAAAAGTATTAAAATGAGTAAAAAACGTACGGTGAAAATAAACTCTGATTATTTTATGTGTAGTTAGCATTAATCATCCTGATGCACGACGAGGTGGGCCTAATTAATTGACTATTAATATATATATGGGCTACTAATTAAAAGATTCCTGAAATTTTCTGACTCATGTATATTCAATTGAAAATATTGCAAGTTGCATTAGTGGTAAAACATTAATTAGGCACTAAAATTAGTTGATTTCATTAACTATTGAGCTAATAAAGTCTAACTATTCGGTTTTATAAGAGACTTACGATTTGGATCTAAACACATCGAAATCTTTTGGAAATCTCAGGTGGTCCGCTATAGCAGCGAAATTACCAGGACGAACCGATAACGAAATTAAGAACGTGTGGCATACTCACTTAAAGAAAAGACTACCCCTTCAGACAGACACTCCCGACAACGGTGGCTTCACCTCGGCCACCACCACCGTCGTCTCTCCTGCTACCACAATGGTTAATGTGGGACCGGGACCGACAAAGAAGCGGTCCCGAAAATTGAATGTGTCCAAAAGAAATGAGGTTCCCAAGAAAAGGGCATCAACCCACGAGAAGAGCAAGGAAACAAGTGGCATTATTATGGGGTCTAGTGACACTAATGTCAAGACAATGTCTACAAGTTCAATTAAAATTGAACATGTTATACCACAACAATGCACTAGTTCAATTAAAATTGAACCTGTCTCACCTCAACCATGTACTAGTGAAGTGTCAACTGTTACTAGTACTAGTACTAGTAATAATAGTGAAAATGACACTAGTCGGGTCGAAAACGACAATAATCAAGTTGAAAACCCGGGTTTTAATCAGGATTACTTAGGTGATTTGCCTGATATTAACGACGATTTTTGGATGGAAGTGTTGTCGGTTGAAGATACGGCCATTTCTACCGTCGAAGACTGGCCTTGCATTTCGGAATCCAAGGATGGCATTTTGGGTGTCGAGCCGGTGTTCGAGACCGAGTTTCCTAATAATGCTGAAGATATGGATGTTTTTTGGCATAATCTTTTGACCGAATCGGAAGAATTACCCGAAATCACCGAAATGTTGTAGAGAGCTCTAGTGTTTTAAGTTTAGTTAGACTATTATGGAAAGTTGTTGATTTAACACATTAGTGATATCCATATGTAGCTTGTGTAAAACCAGGTTTGGATGTCAAGAGAAACTAGTCCATTTTGTTACATAACTTTTGATTGGAGTTGTTTAGTTAGTTAGAATTCAATACATAGAATTAATTTTAAGTATTTTGTTACCAATTGTTAGTTTAATTTGTAGTTTCGTTCGAGTTAAAGTCCGTTTATTCTTTGGTGTTTGTGATGAAATAAGGTAAAGTGATATACAATACTCGATTTGAATAATTTGATTCATTAAGAAGTTACAATCACTTGATATTCATGATACATTTTCATGACGGGTCAGTCGAAATTGACTATTCTGTAGTGAGTATTGTAGTAAAGATGTAAAGGACTTGAAGCCTGAATTAAGAGTCATACGTGATGGCCTTCAAACCTAGTATACCATGCCAACCATCTTTTAATGAGGTGACGAACGCGAAGTCTAGCAATCATAGCTTCAATCTATATATAACCCCTACAAGATTAGTTTAAGTCCATAGACTGCGCTCTTGCGGCAAGTTTTAAAACCCAATCGTAAATATCTCTAATCACTAATTCATTGTACTAATTAAACTAGCCGACATCTTATATTACGTATCTGTAACAATGACCAAAAGCATATATATCGAGATGAATGGTGTTAATCACTATTGATCCGCATACTCGTTTCTCCTAAAAAAAATAATTAAAACTATACAATTGTTAGTTTGTAATTGTCAGACAAAATCCAAATCATTAATTTGTTTTTATCAAATTTGAGCTGATTTTGCTCATAAGATTCCTGATTAAAGCAGATTTTATTAAGATTTGTCTAAGAGTATTTCGTCATCATATGGTTAATTAATTAGTGACTAAAACGTGTCGTTTTGTGCCTTTAATAAGTGGGCTTTCTGAGGCCCACTAAAAGACCCATGCGCCCAAATTAACAACGGCGGCCGATTTGGAGGAACCCGCAAAACGCACTCTTTCATTTTTTTTTTTCATTTTCCTTGTCTTTATTTTTTATTTGATTGATTATTTGTATTTTTGTGCCAAAATTATCATCTATAAAAATGACTTATTACTGCGAAGTATTAGGGGCGCCTTAATATAAATGGAAGTCCGGTCAGTGGCGGATCCAGAGGTTTTAACATGGGAGTGCACAATTGAAAAAAAAAACGTAAAAATATAATCAAATGCTTAAATATCAAACTTCGTCTTACTTGTAGTAGTAAACAACATGCCACAAATGAAAAAGAACCTCAAATTACAAGTCTATAATTTAATTCCCTAGGATTTAGAATTACTTTTTCGTATACGAATTTACTCTTTCACATATATTTTTTCATAAACTTTTCATATCATACCGTTTTCCTAAACCTAATATGTCGAGGGAACTGTTTTCTTTAGGACGAAGGAAAATGCGTAAGTCAATCCATCTTCAACTAATAATCTTTGGTAATCTCATTATCCAGATCTCCCCTCAATCTTTTGCGTGCTAACAGTATATGATTTGATTTCATGAAGACATGAAACTTTTATGTTCTGGTCTATATAAAATCACCCAATAACAACTAATGGAAGAAATTGACGGATATTCAAATCTGGAAATAATGAAACTCTACTCAAATTGGTGTAATTTGCTCGTAGTCCAAATGGCAAACTCCAAATAACAAACTTGGGTAGCTGAGGTCGGGCCAAACGAGGTCAATCAACAACTGGACTCACCGGAGGTGATAAATGGAAGTGGTATTGATGGTGAAGGGGGATGAGAGAAGGGAGAAAAAAAAGTGTCAAAACTGACAAAAGTAAAATTGTAAAAGACGTATGTGGTAAAAGTAAAATCCGTAGGTGAAAAAGCACGTTCCAGATTAAAATTGGGGTTTCTACTAAGAAGATAAAACTGTATCTAAGGGGAATCTTCCACTTCTATACCATTTGCTTATTCGCTGAACCACTTGAGTTTTAATGTTTACTAAAGAGCCAATATTGTACTTAACTTTAATTACTTTGCTTTTTAATATACAAAAAAATCCGCCAACCTCGGGTGCGCACGTGCGGTGCTGTGCGCACCCCTCGGTACGCCACTGAGTCCGGTGCAACATAAAAAAATGAGGCTCCAAATATATATGTATAAATGTACAGTACGTCAAGATTTGTATTGAATTTCATCTATAAAGCTTGTAAATTGGATGGCCAAACCGGAGGCCCGGTGCCGCCGCCCATGGTTGGCCGTGGCCTTAGAAATCCTTGCGGAGTATTATACTACGCAGTATATTATTTGAATAATAATAAATGTTATACGTAAAAAGCAATAATTACTTCGTATGATTTTGAAAGATATATACTTATACATGATATCACATACTCCGTATTTAAATTGTTTCATCGTAATGGTGGATTCATAGTGTATCAAGTTGTCAAAATAAAATTTAACGTTATTATAATAAATACAAGCAGTGGTATGAAAATTTCAAAGTTGTAAGTTAGATTTTTCAAAAACAGTTCGAGTGTTGTTTATTTAATTAGTCATTCGCCCTTCGTAAAATTTTCCGTTCACCCTAAATTCAATTCATGGCTCCGCTATTAAATACAAGTATTACCATATTTTGTACTTCACTTCTTTTTGGACCAGTTTACCCTAGAATGGTCATTACTTATGTAATTAAGTGTTTTATATATTTTAAAATTTGTTTTCGATGTTGGCTTCTCATATTTTAAGCTTCTGATTTATGCCATATCTTGTATAATAAACAATATATTGGAGAAGTAAATAGATTACGGCCTAAATATTAAATTGACCAATCAATATATTAATTTCATGTGTTCGATAAATGATGTTATATATTACATAGTAGCATATTGTTTTGAATCTATTACTTTTTATATGCTCATAGTAGTATATTCAATTAATTACATGAAAAATAATATAAATGACATCTAATCTACTAATTAAAAACATGTTTTCTTACTTGTATTAACTAAATTCAAGGCAATTTTCAGTCGTCGAAGCGGATTTAATAGCAGATTGATTAATATAGTACGTTTAGGTGTTTAACAATATAACATTCTTTTAACACATTTAAAAAATATATTTGGTAAATAACATATTTTATTAAATTTAAGTCAAACTCATGTATTAGTGGGGTCAAAATCAACCTAAGAGTATGAGAGGCAGGCCGAGTTAATCCTGAGGTTAACCAAATCTAACGAGAAAGCACTTACCAACAATTTTTATTTATATACCTTCTATATTATACTACTACCCAATTTATCATATCTATGGAGTACATCAAATTGTAATTATGTTTTCTAAATAAGTTTTTTTTTTCTTTTTTTTCAAGAGACCGTCTCTTTAAAATATCGACTGAACCAAAAACCCAATTTGATTAAGTTTATATATCATACCGTCATTACCGAGTATACACCATAAAATAGCCAATATTTGTCGGGGCAGTGTAATTGCGGGGTTTATTTTTTCCCCACCTCTTATCATCCAATCAATTGAAAACCCAATTTGATTTCAATCCCAATTTTCGCCAAACATGGCTACTGCATCAAGTATGTCTTCAATTAACTTTCTCCTCGATTTCTTATTAATTTTTGCACGTATTGTAATTTGTTTTAGGTGTCAATTTGATCTATTTTTCGCTTTTTTGTGTCGTTTTTTACTTAAATTTGCGCCAATAAACGAATTAATGCTCGTATTAGTTGGATTTTGATTTGATTGTCTATAGTTATTGAATCAAGTCATTAATTGGGGTTATGTGCTTGTTTTCCGAAGTTAGGGTTCGAGGTCGTGCACTTATGTTATAGAATTCGACATCGTGTATGTTGTTTTGTCGTTGTTAGATTGAATTTGGCTGCTTTAGATATTAGCTTGCATTTGATTTTTCGTCGAGTTCTTATACATATTGTGTAAGTTTAAATAAGTATCCCCAATCCAAGCTCGCCCTTGATATATATGATTGAGAAGAAATTATGGTGAATTGTGTTTATGTAAATGCAATATATGCCGTAGTTGTAATCGAAACATAACTCTGACAATCTTACTAGCCTTAGGGAAGGTTCGGGTTACCTGTGATTTTTGTCAAAGTTCTTATGATGTTATTCAAGATAGGATTGATGTTTTTAGTCGGGGTTATGGGCACGCTTGTATTCGGAACACTGAAAGTTTATCACCACGGGGTATAGAAGGGAGATAGTAGTAGTATTTAGTGTTATTCACGTTACCTTTGTTGATATTTAGGCTTGTTTGGATTGGGGTAATTGTTACGGAGTATTTAGAAGAGAAATCTCGCCATTTCCTCCTCCCCTTCCCGTCCTTTCCATCCATTTTTTGTGTCCAAACAAGTCCTTAGTATTCTAGACTAGAAAATATGGTTAGTTTTGCTTTGCGTATATGTGGTATATGATGTGTGTGGTCAAGCTTGCTACTGACAGTTCGTCTTACCTTCCGGAAATCTATTGCAGTGGCATTTAAGTCTAGGGAAGACCATAGAAAGCAGCTGGAATTGGAGGAAGCTCGTAAAGCTGGGCTTGCGCCAGCCGAGGTCGATGAAGATGGAAAGGAAATTAATCCTCACATTCCGCAGTATATGTCTTCTGCCCCGTGGTACCTTAATTCAGATAAACCTGTAAGTTATCATTGGCCGACTTCCCTTTTTATCTGTGATTTGATTATGTGACACGTGATGCTGAGAACTAACAAGTTTTTCTCTTCTGTTATTTTCAGAGTTTGAAACATCAAAGGAAATGGAAATCTGATCCTAATTATACCAAGTCTTGGTATAATAGAGGCGAAAAGGGTTTTAAGGCAACCAAGTATCGGAAGGGTGCCTGTGCCAAGTAAGTTTTGCTTATTTTCTGCTCGTTCTAGTTTAGTGTGTTTTCTTTGATTTTGTTGTTCTGTAGTCTTTTCAAGCAGTTCAAATTGCTAGTATTGGTAAGACGAGTGTAAGTTCTGCCTATCCTCGTTTTAGAGTTGTATTTTTAACAAGTGAGTACTGTGGACAAAATCATTTTCCTTTAACATGTGTGATTGTTCTATTTAAACGCTGCACCTTCTAGTAAGTTTAAAACCCGAACTACTTAGGCTTAGATCCCCTAAATCTAAGGTAGGACAGTTGATGATGTCAGTTTTGGTAAGTAGTTAAGTCCGGTCAAATCATACCATACTATGTTCTGTCGGGTCTGGTTAGCACTAGGGCAGAGCACGGATCGGATATCCGATCCGAACCGACTTTCGGATCGGATATCCGTATCCAATTTTCCAGTTTTTCACTATCCGATATCCGATCCGAATCATTCGGATATCCGAAATTTAATATCCGAAATTTTCGGATCGGATATCCAAATATCTGCTATCCGACCCATTTTGAAAAAATTGCTTATTTTTCAAAAAATAAAAATAAAATAGCCATGTCATCGTGTCCCTCTTTTTTTACAGATACAATATAAAATAATATACTGCATTCAAATTTCAAAGTACCACAATTAATTTCACACTATCAGATCTGCTTTATTCATGTTGTCATAGTCTTTAGTTCTTGAACTATTGTCCCTTTTGATTTCATGGGTATAAGGGGAGTTGGAATTTGGTTATATATGAAAAAATCAGAGAGATTTTGGGTTAAATTTATCCCCTTTTGTGAGAGCTAGCAAATTAAAAAGGTTAGAAACTAGACCTTGAAGGTTGATGATGAGAACTAAAGTGAAGAAGAGATCTTGCGGTATGTGCAGTATGTGCATCTATTCATGACTTACTCATAAAAAGGGTGATATGTAGAGGCTTGAGATAAAGTGAATAGCAAATTGAAGATAAGAAAATCTGAAAATGGTAAAAATAAAATGGTGGAAGATGAAGATAGGTACCAATGTGAAGTTGGTGAGAGTGAATGAAAATTAAGGTTGAGGTAAGTGGACAAATGAACGGCTGGAAAGAGTAAACTTTAGGTTTAATTGACAAAATTGTATTATACTCCATATATGATGTAAATGTAATGGGCTAAGCAAGCCCAAAGTTCAGAATTTTTCAAAAAATACATATTTGTAAAATTCTCGGATCGGATACGGATATCCGAAAATTCTTAAACTGATATCCGATATCCGATCCGTATCCGAAAGTTTCGGATCGGATATCCGATCCGAATGTATTTTTCGGATCGGATATCCACTTTTTCGGATCGGATACAGATCGGATATCGGATCGGTTCGGATAATCGGATTTTTTGCTCAGCCCTAGTTAGCACTATTAGTCTACTGCCACTAGTACACGAGTCTTAAAACTTAGTTTGTGGATCTTATTTCCTATGCGTTGATTTTAGTATTTTCTCATGCATCTAATTTCTCCAATGGATCTGCACTTCTGCAGTTGTGGTGCCATGACTCATGACGTAAAATCGTGTATGGATAGACCTCGAAAACTTGGAGCAAAATTCACAGGGAAACACATTGCTGCTGACGAAATAATAGAGGAGTTTGAACTAAATTTCGATGGAAAACGTGATAGATGGAATGGTTTTGATCCTGCAAGTTATGCTTATGTTGTTCATCGGCATGAGGCTAAGGAGGAAGCAAGGAGAAAGTATCTCAAGGAACAACAGCTGAAAAAGCTCGAAGAAAAGAACAAGACAGTTGAGGAGGTTGAGGCCATGGTTGCTGTTGATGAGGAAGATGATGAGGACGACTTGAAAGTTGACGAGGCAAAGGTTGATGAGAGCAAACAGATGGATTTTGCAAAAGTGGAGAAGCGTGTGCGTACAACTGGTGGAGGAAGTACTGGAACCGTGAGGTGAGTTTTCTCTCTTAAAGTGAATGACCTAGCTGTGCTAGAGGCAACTCTAGTGCTTATCAGAATGATCTGATTTCCGTAACTTCAAAACTTCTTTACTGTACCATGCAGTGACGTGTACATTAAGGGTCGTAATTGGCATTCATAGATAAGTAGATGTGTACAGTTTTTGGAGTAATGTTAAGCGCTTAAGCTACACGCTTAAAAGGTCGTTGTCGTTTGATGCGTTGGTTGGTTACTCGTTAATAAGTAGATGCGCTCAGGAAGTGAAAGAAGAAGAAATGACTCGTGTAAACTGTTGTTTTAGCTTGCTTGGTGGTTCGTTTTAGTAATGTAGTTTGCTGATGGCACATGTTTAAGCTGTGAAAGAAGGATGAATATTATAGGTGCATTGGCTAAGCCAAGATCTCATAAAGATGTTGGTCATGGAAACTGCAAAACAACCGTTTCATCATATGTCAAGAGGAGAATTATGTCATAGAGTCAGTTGATTTGGTGAAGGAATAAGGAGATTTCATTGCTTTCTAGTCTTCATTTTGTGTTTGAGTTGTTTTCATGTCTTTTGTTGGCCATTGCTCATGTGCTCGTCCAATTTTATTGTTGTGTTCTCCTTCATTGGCAGTGTCTTTGCTTGTGGGCGTAGTTCCTAATGAAAGTTAGATTCAAGAAAGTAGATGCGTATTGTTACTTTGTCTTTCAAAGTAATGCTACATCTTTTTCTTAACTTGGCCTGTGTGTAAAAAATTTTAGGAACCTGCGTATTCGGGAGGATACAGCAAAGTATCTTTTAAATCTTGACGTCAATTCTGCCTACTATGATCCTAAAACACGGTCTATGCGTGAAGATCCTCTTCCAGATGCTGATCCCAATGAGAAGTTTTACGCAGTAAGTTAATACGCTAAGTTTAGCTGTTTGCATTCTTAAGTTGCCTTTACATCTGTGTGCTAACAACATACTTCGCTATTTAGGGTGATAATCAAAACAGGCTCAGTGGTCAAGCGTTGGAGTTCAAGCAGTTGAACTTACATGCTTGGGAGGCATTTGACAAGGGCCAAGATGTTCACATGCAAGCAGCCCCATCTCAAGCTGAGTTATGTTACAAGAATTTTAAGGTTGCCAAAGAGCAGTTGAAGTCCCGTGTCAAGGATACTATAGAAGAGAAGTATGGTAATGCTGCAACGGAGGAAGAAATTCCACGAGAGCTCCTACTTGGTCAAAGTGAAAATCAAGTTGAATATGACCGTGCTGGACGTATAATCAAGGGCCAGGTAATTTTTGTCAACGACTCTCTTTTTATTTACATTTTCGATTTTGGGTGATCTGATCAGTAGTTTACGTTTCCATTTTGATTGATCTGATCAGTAGTTGACGTTTCAATTCTAGACATGTTGTCACTTTAGTCTGAGGGAAAGTGAGACTATCTATGTACTCCTATTTCCTGGGCTTACATAAAAATCCAACTCAAAGCAAACTTAAACTATTTGATTCGTCTTAGCTAAAGCAGGTTATTATAGGACATGTTTGGTGACTTACTGTCCATTTGACTTGTTTGCAATTGATAGGAAATGGCACTTCCGAAGAGTAAATACGAAGAAGATGTGTACACAAATAATCACACAAGTGTTTGGGGGTCATGGTGGAAAGACTTCCAGTGGGGATATAAATGCTGCAAGCAGACAATTCGAAACAGCTATTGTACTGGCGCTGCTGGTATAGAGGCTGCTGAAGCATCAGCTGACTTGATGAAGGCAAATATTGCACGTAAAGAAGCCTCCGAAGGTGTGTTTCTATGATCTTTTTTCAATTTGGTTGAATGACTTGGTGTTTCTGTTTCAGTGGTTGATCCACTTTTTTGTGTGTTATCATTGTTTGACTTTGTTGGTCAAGGTGATCTCAACTTTGACAGTAATTTCTGAAACAGTCGGTATTTTCCATCTTTGTTCATCGAAACTACTCCTATTTTCATATTACCGTTTGAACAATGTTGCATGTAGTGTACATTGTGAGAAAATATCGATCAAAGTTCAGATCGTTTTGCTTTTAAAGTAAGAATGGGGACAATATGATGGGACGGAGACAGTATCTTCTCTCAGAATTGCTAACTAATACTCCGTATTTGGCTTCTTTATTTTCATATTTTTACTGAATTATATATTTTGTAAACGGCAACAGATAAACAAGTAGTTGCTGAGGAGAGAAGGCTTGCCACTTGGGGAACCGATGTGCCTGATGATTTGGTTCTCAACGACAAGAAACTGGCTGAAGCTCTTAAGAAGGTAACAACCTCCTGATTATATAAATTATGATACACAAAAAGAGACGAGTAACAAACCCATTAAGCATATAACTCAATTAGGAATGTTGATTATTACTATAGTTATACACTAGTAGTCGGTTTTACCATACAAATATATTCATATACTTGTGCCGTACTTAAGTTCTCATCCGTTTCTTTATTTTATCTTCTTGTGTAGGAGGATAAAAGGAAGAGAGAAGAGACAGATGAAAGGAAGAGGAAGTTCAATGTGAAATACGATGATGGCGTGACGCCAGAAGAGATGGAAGCCTACAGAATGAAGAGGGTGCATCATGATGATCCTATGAAGGATTTCCTGTGAGGTCTCCTTTTTAAATGAATCCTCTTACTGTTAAATAGTTAAATTATGGCAAGTTCTTTTTTTATTTTGCTCGGGATTTTAACTTATAGACAAGTTGTGATTTATTTCGAAGTTGTAATTTGTGAACTTTTCGAAGTTGTAATATTTCGAAGTTGTAATTTGTGAACTTTTCGAAGTTGTAATATTTGAAGCACAAGTTCTACAATTCGTAAACGAATACCCTGGGTGTAAACACAAAGTCACAGTAAACCATGACAAAATAGTTAATAACAAAAGCATGAGATATATGATCTCAATATTGTATAATAACCGTTTGTATTATCTAGTTCATAAATTTCTTACTTATTTCAAAGTCAATATTATACTCGATAATCGAGTAATTAAAAAACAATGCCATTTATCATATTACTGTGCCCAAAAAAAATGGGAGCAGTGATATAAGAGAAATTTGAATGCGCTCGACATCGTCCTAATTGCGACTTTACCAGTTAAAGATAGATTATGATACTACTATTTAGACTGATCACTTGAATCCGTGTGGTTGATAATTGATATATCCGTAAGAAGTTTGTGACATGTCAATTATCATTTATATGGATAGATAAAATAAAAGTTGGCTAGAGTGTATAGAAGGTCACAAATGACTTGTTTTTATCCACCCACGTGGATTTTATTTGATCCGTCACAAGTTTGTGGCTGATATGATCCGTCACAAATTATAATTTGTTTACTAAATATCATTATTAATATTATGTACACTATTTATTAATTTCTTAATAGTTCCAAACCTGTTTTAAACCTAGTATTTATATAAGGTCGGATTTGATTTGTTTAATATAAATTGTCTATCGTACATTTGTACGTTTTAGTTTCCTAATAATCTTAAACAGATAATTTCTTAAAAGGTTCACCGCTTATTGATAAATTTACAACTTTAAAATACTTCATTAAGAAGATTTACTATGCATAAAATTCGCCTTCAATTTTACTAGTTCACTGAATATAAAGCCATTATCGTAAGTTATAAACATTTCAACCATCAATATATACTTACCACATGAGCAGTTTAAACGTATGTACATTTGAACAATCAATAATTCTCACAAGGCGGTTTTTATGTTTGCGAGATTTAACACAGGTTACGAGCACCATCTTTCCTAACTTACCAGCTCAATACTAAGTATTACTAACAACACTTCTTTTTACTAAAACTAAGAAAAATCTCATTATTATTTTTGAAATTCTCGTGTAGACATATAAACAGGTAAAGTAACTTTACTTTTATGCCTAATAAAAACTCTTTTCTTGAGATAAGTACCATTTTTTATGCTAATTAATATCTTTCCTGGCTCATTTATGTAAAATGAATTTCTTACACATTCTTCAATTTTCTTCTCCTTATGAAGTAAAATCTTGTATGATCCTTCATCATCTGGGATGAATTCATCCTTGTATGTAACATCCCATCCTACTACTATTACTTCCCAAGTTATGGTCACCTTTCCCTTAAAGAAAATAATCAAACAAAATAAATGTAGTCATTATTTTCGGAAAATTCACACGGTACTCTCCAAGTTTGACATTTTGCCCGAAATACCCAATTTTTTTACCCGAAAAACTTTGAATGGCCATAACCCGGGTTTACAAACTCGGTAAATGTCAAACTTAGAGAGTTTTTGTATGTCAAAGTTTTTTTTACCGAACAAACTTTGAGAGGCAATATCTCTTGGTCACAAGTTCAGAACACGCCAATTTTTTTTTTCAAATCGTAGCTCTCGGAAAGATGAACGATTTGAACAAAAAAATCGTCATTTTCCGAGTTTGTAAACCCGAGTTACGACCATTCAAAGTTTTTTGTATAAAAAATTTGAGTATTTCGGGCAAATGTCAAACTTGGAGTGTACCGTGAAAATTTTCCGTATTATTTTTTAAGAATAAAAATCTTTTATAGTCTAGAACCGTCTCACACAATAATTAGTGAATTTTTTTCCTTTTTACGGTATTAGATAAACGATCAATAAACTGTAAAAATGTTTACCTCTGATAATGGTAGTTGAAAGGTAGATACTGCTCCTGCTCGTATGCCAAATTCTAAAACAACATCTTCAGATGTAAATTCTTGATCATTTTCTCGTCTTAGACCTCCATATTGTATTGGAATATTTTCAGGAGGTATATATCTATTATTTAAACCCAAAAAAATTATTTAATGCAACTACTTAATTAGGGAGTATATTTATTTAAATAAGAAAATTATTGATATTTATTTTATTAGACTATAAACTTAATTTTGAAATCAAATTATAAACTATAATTTTTTTATCTATAAAAATAAGATTTGTATAAAACTACAAATTACTAATTGTTTCATTATTAGTGCTACTATTAGACAATAATTTGACGCATACTCCGTATACAATAAAACTGAAAATCGCTATTGTTAACTTTGTGGTAAAAGAAAGTATTCGATAATAAGTATAAATGAAATCCTTAGCTATGTGATAAAACACAATAACGTATTTTTTTATTCAAAATACACACTCTAGGACATTACTAAATTTACTGAATTAACTTTCAATTTTAATT
>JAIUZE010000451.1:0-50429 GCA_022085475.1 Heliosperma pusillum
TATTAATTTTCAAATTTAAGACGACAATATAAAATACTCGACCCATCAGTAACCCGAAACCAAACCGGTCTCGACCTGATCAAGCATATTGACCTGATATATCCAGACTCATTGGTCAACCGATCCGAAACTGAACCGACCCGTTGCAGTTGTTGACCCGATTAACCTGACCCGTAAGCGACCCAACCCGAACCCGACTCGACCTGAATAAGCAACTTGACCCGACCAAACCCGAGCCCGACATGACCCGAACTGTCTGAACCCGACCCGTAACCGACCTGATTGACCCGATTGCCACCTCTAGGTAGAATGCGAAATGGCTGAGGGGCACCTTTCATATTAGCGGTCGGGATCCCTAGATTCTCAACTTCATGCATATTCCAAAAATCCATTTGAAACGTGCGCCATTGTTAAATATATACTTCCTTTTTCCGACTCGCTTTTATTTATTTCCAATTTTGAGTACGTTATTGGTTAAAAATGAGGGTAAATTCTCATTTGTGAGGGTAAATTCTCATTTGTGACTGGGTAATGAAAATGAAAATAACTCGTTGCAAGCTTAAGACATGTCAATTTTTCTTATAAAAAGTCAGTAAGAGGGTAATTGGATCCCCTCACTTCCCCCCAACTTCCTATTTGTAAGGTGAGTTTGACCCTTCTTAAATTTGCGCCGGTGTCACAAGTAAGACTAGCTGAAAAATAATATGGGTTCGTGGGCAGTAGCGGATCTTAAGTTACCTGGGCCTGGGCCCGACCCACCCTGCATTCTAGTTTAATAAATACTACTTCCTCCGTTCCATAGAATAGTTTACGTATTCCGTTTTAGGCCGTTCCACTTAGTTCTTTAAGTTTCTTTTTATGGATATCAATAATCATGTTAAATTACCATACTATCCTTGTTAATGACCCCCTCATAAAATACCAAACTCTTTTATAAGATGGCAATTTGGTAAACTAACATATGTAAAAGTAGGTACCCCACTTGTTTTCACCAATTCTTGATATTTGTGCAAAAAGCAAACGTAAACATTCTATGGAACGGAGGAAGTAGTACTGTAACTTAAATATGCATTATGACTACTACTCCCTCCTATTCACACCAATGGTAAGATGGTGTAAATTGAAGTATTTTAGAAAAAGTGGAAAAAGGAGGGGTAAAAAGGGAAAAAGTAGGTAGACCATGTAATTGTGAGTTTAATTGTGGGGTTGATAGGTGAGCCATGTAATGACATTTTGTGTAAATATCAAATGAATATAAGGATAATATAGTAATGTTGTGTGCCAAATAATGTATGTTACTATTGATGTGGATAGTCCGTTTATAGTAAATGTTATCATTGGTCTGGATCGGAGGGAGTATGATTAAGTGGTTTTCATGGTAACCAACTACATGAGGTTTCTTTTTATTTTTACTATTGCAAACATATTTACCAAATTTGGTTTTCGGCTCATCTTAACATTTTGCTCAAGGTTTGCTACTATTTGTGGGTATATAGTATGAAACTTTTATATTTGTCAACTAAATTTTATACTCCCTTTAATTCAATCCAAACTACCCATTAACTTTTTAAAGTCAACCTTATTAAAAATGAGATCTCAGGTGCTTATTATGTGTGAGGGTAGTACTCAGCTAGGTAGCAACAAAACGGACACGGACACGACACGGACACGTGATACGGCATCTCGTGAAATTAAGGACACGGGACACGGGACACGGCATTTAAATTTAATAAAATATATATTTTATAGTTATAAATAACATACAATTTTATTTTTTTATTAGTATTTGATATTCAATGTAAATAATTGAGTGTAAAACTTAACTTTAACTATAATTTATTCTCATTTTCCACCCAAACTCATTTTCTAATCAGTTTTCCCACCCAAACTCATTTTCTAATTAACCTCTTCTAGTCTTTCAATCTCACATTCCTTATTTATAGGTGTCCGTGTGTCCGACACGGTGTCCAACACGGGACGGCTGGTTAAGAGAAGTGTCCGTGCTACCTAGGTACTCAGTAGTAGTCCAAGCTCTTTTACCAAACACTAATTATGACTTTCTTGTTTTATATATCAGCAAGTCTTGCTTGCGACAGGGCGACCCGTCGCAAGCTTAAAACGGGTCAATTTTCTCTCACAAAGTGCAAGTGTGAGTGCAAGTGTGAGTGCAAGTGGGGGGCTCCATTTCCCACCCACTTGAACCCCCACTTATACTTTGTGAGAGAGAATTGACCCGTCGCAAGCTTGCGACAGGTCGGTCCGTCACAAATGAGAATTTGTTTTTATATATTTGGTGGTATAATTCAACAACTCTCCTGGAATTTTATTGGCACCTAGTTGTACCCGTAAACATTTACCCAAAAATAGTTTTGCCCTAGTTTTGATCACGTATGGCACCCTGTTTGAATGTGGTTTAGTTGATTTTAATTTTCTAAGAGCAATTATAATTGTAGTTCTTAATTATATGATTGTTAATAAGACCTTTAAAATAATGTGCTTTCATTGTGCTTTATGGGTGTCATTAGATTCATCAAAATAAAAACTAGGTTCTTATTTAAGAACCAATCTCTATATAATTACTCCCTATTTCAAGAAATTAGAATAGCTTGATAAGAGAAGAATATTTTTAAATATTGGGACAATAAATTTTTAGGCAAAGTAGCAAGTTAGTCTCAAAGGTTTACTATGTGCAATTAGATCTCTTAAGTTTCATTAGGTGCAAATTAGTCCCATATGTTTTGAATATGGTGCAATTAGGTGAAATTAAACATTTATTTGTTCTTTATTTCAATTAGTTCTATTTTCTTTACATAGAGCATAAATAATATAGAGATAAAACATGTTATGGTAATGCTTTTTTTCCTTACTGATTTTTATAGTGTATAAATAATCATAAAATATATATCTTAAAAATATCTCTTAGAAAAATGCACCACTACATAAACAAAAAATATTAGATCTTATGTAAAGTATATCATTGTTTTTATCATGTAATCTGTATTAATTAATAAATAAAAACTAAAAACCGCTAAAATAATACTCCGTATCTTATATATTTACTATTAAAGTTAAGGGTTATTCTATGATGTACCATTGAGTTTTTCGGGTTTCTACATTGTATCCCTAATTTTTCATAATCTATTTTGTACCCCTAAACTTCTTGCTTATGTCTTCATGACATCCTTCAACTCTGCATTAACTTTAACGCTTATCAAACAACCATGGTTTGACCTTTATTCTGACACATTAATATATAAGATGTTTCGCAAATCACTTTTAATAAGCACAAACTACTATTAAAACCCTTCATTATTATACATGAAATGCTAATGGAGGATTCATGAGTTATAAATTAGATTCGTATACTATATAGTGGGTTAATGGATAATTCGAGGAACTAATAAGTAATTAAGTAGGTTGTCGAGTAATTGGAACAGTAAAAAGACGATTTAATAGATCAACTAAGAAACTAACTTAGCAAAGACAATCAATAAGGCTATTGTGTAGACTAATGTATAAAGTTAGGGGTACATCATAAAATTTCAAAAATGTAGGGCTACACAATAAAAAATCTAAACATGGGGGTACACCGTAAAATTTCCCTAAAGCTAATTTTAAAGAAAACATTTAGTTAAAATTGAAGTGAATATAAGATAAATCATTAATTGGGTAATTTGGGTTAATTGCACCATAATCAAAACATATGAGGCTCAATTTCACCCAATAAAATTGAGGGGTCTAATCTATCTATATTATATATTATAATCTGAAACCAAGGGACAAAGTTCTCTAGCTCCACTATAAAATATAAGAAAACATACTGCTGCTATTTATGAATTTTTTGCTAAGAAAACAATGACAAAGTTCTCTAGCTCCACTATCATTACTCTGGTTCCTAAGAAAGATACTCCTTTAACTGTGGGTGATTACAGGCCTATTGCATGCTGTACCACTTTTTATAAGAATGTGAGCAAAATTCTGGTGAATAGAATGAAGGTAGTATTAGGGGATCTTATAGGGCCTGAGCAGGCTGCTTTCATACCAAGAAGGGACATCTCAGATAATACTTTACTGGCTTATGAGTTAACTAATAAGTACAACATGAAATACTTAACTCCTAGATGTCTCCTCAAGGTTGACATTCGCAAAGCCTTTGATTCTGTTAGCTGGAACTTTCTACAAGATAGTTTGAGATTGTTTGGTTTTCCTCCTCTTTTTATTCAGTGGGTAATGGCTTGTATCACTTCCCCTTATTATTCCCTGAATATTAATGGCAGGATTGTGGGATTCTTCCCTGGAAAACGTGGGCTCAGGCAAGGGGACCCACTTTCTCCTTATCTCTTTGTTATCTGTATGGAGGTTCTCTCTCGTATGCTCAGAACCCTTCCAAACTCTACTGGTTTCTTTCTTCATCCTAAGTGTGCACAGCTTAAACTGACTCATTTAGTCTTTGCTGATGACTTGCTTATATTTACAAGAGGGGATATGCTCTCTGTTATGGCTATTGCTTGATGTCTGGCTACTTTTGCACGCTATTCAGGATTGCAGGCTAACCCCCTAAAGACTAATATCTATTTTGGGGGGGTTCATTCTTCTGTGAAGGCCTTGATAATCTCTTCCTCTGTATTTACTGAAGGCAACCTGCCCTTTCGTTACTTAGGTATGCCTCTTTTCTCTGCTACCCTCACTGGGGGGCATTACCAGCCTCTTCTAGACAAGATCATAAGCAAAATTATGCACTGGGCTAATACTTCTCTAAGTTATGCTAGTAAGGTGCAGCTGATTAATTCTGTTCTTTTTGGAATCTATAACTTTTGGGGTGACATTGTCCTCTTGCCTAAAGGAGTAATTAAGAAGATCTCTAAGCTTTGCAAGGACTTCTTATGGGGGATTAAAGATGGGCACATGCGTATGGTTTACAAGAGTTGGAGTAGTATCTGTAGGCCTAGAAGGGAGGGTGGTTTTGGCATAAAGGAGATCCTGAGTTGGAATAAAGCTCAACTTCATAAATGGATTTGGAAACTTCAGGCTAGGCCTGACAGCATTTGGGTGCAATGGACTAAAGCTTATATCCTTAATAGAGATGCTCTGAATTATTCAGCAAGCAACAAGGGATCCTGGTGCTGGCAGGCAATTGCTGGCATCTGGAGGGAATCTAGCTCTGATCAGGCCCTTAGAATGCTCCTGCAGCAGCATGATTTTCAGGTGAGCCAAGTATATGAGGTACTGAGATCTAAAAGTGACAGGAAGTTCTGGTTTAGCATCATCAATGATCAGTATGTCTACCCTAAGCATGCTATCATTGGTACTTTGGCGATTGAGAACAAGCTTTCTACAGTTGATAACATTGTCAACCGAGGTATGTTGTGGATAAATAGGTGTGTTCTTTGCAAAAATGCATGCAGCTGAGACGAGTGTCCATCTCTTCTTTGAATGCTTATACTCTGCTCAGATCTGGACTGGCCTGTGGGATACTATGTGTGTTCATCAAATGCCAATTCATCTCATTGATATACTTAGGTGGTTCAAGTCTTACAACAGAGGCAAAGCTAAGGTGAAGCGAATGCGAAGATGTGTTCTTCTTTGTGCTATATATACCATTTGGAAGGTAAGAAATGATAGAATTTTTGAAGGGAACTTTACACTCCCAATTTACTTAGTTAGACGGATTCAGTATCGAGTTAGCATGCGCATCATGTATCTTTGCACTACTTAGATTCTATTTTTCGCTTTAGGGGTCTACTCTGGACTCCTTTGTAGATTGTTTTAGGGCCTTGTATTCTCACTCTTATTTCTAATATATGGTCCTATGATCTTTCTGCAAAAAAAAATAAAATAATGGAATGACATAAATTTATAAAACTTCATATACTATAGAGTTTTGGTGTATAAAGATGTTATAACATATTATAAATATAATATAAGTAGGTTATATTTTGGAAACTACAAAAATAATAATCCTTTAAATTTAGAAAAGTGGTAACTTAAGAAAAATTATTAGATTATAATATTTCACCTTAAATTAGATAGTATGAACAAATAGGTAGCTAATTGATTTAAGGAAATTATTTTTTACTTAAACATAATAGTTTTTGATAAAATAAACGTGAAATTTTGAATTCAACTGTAAAAATAACAGGAGCCGTCAAAGTAATAATAGTAGCCGCAGAAGTAGTGAAATAATACTATTAACATGTGATGCAGTCAAAGTCATACTATTAGTAGTGCAAGTACTAAATGTTGTGCTTTATAATTAATTTAGTTGAGAATTTTTCACATCTATATCATACAAAAATAGCGGGAGTAGTCAAAGTAGTTATAGTAACCGAGCGAGTAGTCAAAGTAATAGTATTAACCGGGCAGGTAAGGTGAAAGTAATAATATTAACAACAAGAGTAGTGAATTTGTGTCATACCTATATCATAAGAAAATATATTGTAAATGGTAATTCTAACGCAGTGTCGTAGTACCTTATTTCTGTTTTAAAAATAAAATTTAGAAGGTAAATATATAAGGGCAAACTTTTAAGACAAACTTGCTAATTTGACCATAAATTTTTAAACCTAGAGTTTGATGAAATATAACTTGACACAAAAAGAGCTTTGAATAATGAGATAACATCACCATATGGTACACAATTTCAGTACTACCCGGGTTATTTAAGTAATTTCCTCTTATTTCCATTCCCTACTCAAGTTTTCATATTCTAATATTTTTATTAATAAAGGATATTATGGGAAGTTTTGATTTTATAAACTACTTCGAGTTAGCGTAATTATCGATTCAACTAATTTCTTCTCAATTCCATCACAACCTTTGCTCATGGATTCAGGCAATCAATCATCTTATTATAGTCGTTTCGTTACCAAGTTAAAACACATGAATTGTAATTCATGAGATTTTCCAAATTGATGGGTTGTGTTTACCTTATTTTCCATGAATTGAAGTTCTATAGGAACTCAAATTCCTCCATAATGGAGAAATCTGCTTACATAGGTCCCCCTAGGTAAGTGGGAATTCTTATGAAATTCACTCCCCACATTCCAATTCCTAAACACTTTTTGTCCATTTCATATGATTTACAACATTGTAGGAATTGCTACTTCCTTGAAATTTCAAATCCTCTAAAGAACCAAACGGCCCTTATGAATTTCTTTAGGGTTAGGAAGATAAATGGGTGCATACCTACTCTTCGGATCTTCTCACTAGTGAAAAAAACCTCTATCGCGTCAGTTATAAATGGTTATTTGCGTCGCTTTCAGGGTGACGCATTTCGAGGGGTCGTATTTGCTCTTGCGTTGACTATGAAACCGACGCAATAAGCTTAAAATTTGCGTCAGTTGTTATTCAGTAAGCGACGCAAAAAGACACCATTTGCGTCATTTCATCCCAAAGAATGGACGCAATAATATGGTACAACCGACGCAAATAGGGATTATTTGCGTCACTTCCTTATAGAACTGATGCAATTTATTTATCTTTTTGCGTCATTGTTATCAGAACTGATGCAATTGACATTTTTTTTAGCGCTAATTGATTTAACTATTTGCGTCACTTCTTTCTGGAGCCGATGCAATTTCTTTACCTTTTTGTGTTAGTTGTTATTAGAACTGATGCAACTAATATTCATTTTTGCGCCAATTTATTTAACTCATTAGCGCCATTTCAATCCAGAATCGATGCAATTTATTAATTTATTTTTTATATATAAATATTTGCTACCGGAATTTTGGCAGCATCTCCCTGTAAAACCGACGATCCAAATAGCAAAAGTTCTGCAACAAGAAATCCAACCAACACCTAATAGACCACATGTAAAACGACATTACATCTCATTCAACACAAAAACGTTACAAACACAATCCAATATATAAATAATCCTACGAACGTCTTAGTTACTAAGCTAATCTATACAAAATGTTCCCTAAATATGTACTGGCTCAAACTTCTCTCGCCAAATTCATATATCTGATTCACATGGTTGAATTTGCAATATTCTGCATTGTTAAAATTAGTACTTATTAGTAAGAAAATCTATTGAAAAAAGAAAATAGACAATGAAATAAGTTCAAGTAAGATTAAATTACCTCGACAAAGTCATATGAGCACCATCGAATGATGAATTCGTCATCTTTTATTATTTGCAACATCTTCAACATATATTTCACCAATGTACATTCTGTAAACAAGTATCGCAACCCAACTAGAAAAAAGAAAATTACAAATGGAGAGGTTGAAAGCAGAATATAAATAAACTCAAAATTATCTTAGCTAGTGAAAATGAGGGTGAGTTGTTCCCTTTGTCCCAAATATTTATTTGCCTTATTTATTGTGATGAGTATTTTAATAAGAGGCAAACAAATAATTAGGACGGGGGAGTATTAGCCAGTATAAAACCATTGTACCAAAGCTTTTAATTAACAACCTTTTAGAGGAGTTAATTGACAAATAGGATAAAAAAAAAACACATTTGTAATACTATATGACATTCAAAGCAAGCCATGATTCTCTAATAAAACATTATTGGACATTATTGGGAGAGGGTAAAACTGTGAAGGATTAAAAGATAAGTACCTCATTATTGGCATTATCAGAATCTTTATCAAAGCTACATTCGTCGAAACTATAATCGCTAGAGTCAAGATCACTTACCCATTTTTATTACTCAACCTTTGTTTAAGCTTGGTCATAGAGTTTACCAAACTTCAGCTCTTTCCCTTCGTCAGACCTGGGCATCATCCGGGGAAGTTTCAAGGAAGGACATGTGTACTGTCAAAGTGGAGAGACGATTCCTACACTGTATATGGACATTAGATTAAATGAGTTCATAATTATAGCAAAAAAAATTTAGAATGAGCTTTAAAAATCAATATTGTGTATGTGGCGATTGAGATAACATGGCAAAAGAAGCTACATATGGACTAGACAATTTTTTAAGGCATAGAACAACACATTTCAGTCGTACCAATACGACCCTTACAAACATATTTTTTAAGCAAAACGAAAATCAAAATACTAAATTTTATTCAAGGATGGGCTTTTATAATTGATGTAATCCTTATGATGCTTTTAATATTATCAAGAAACTCATTAAAAAAATGACTGCTAAGAAGTCTAAGGTCAATAATTCATTTCTCATAGTAAGGGACCTAAGAACTTCCTCAGGAAAAACAATCTCTGATTATAGAGCTTACAGACCAATACATGGAGTATAACATAAATTCAAAGCATCTAAAATACCCACTATAACCACTCGCTTGTAGATATGTTTATGAAAGAATGAGTTTATGAACAATCTTTAGCTGCTATTATAATACAAGTATAAAAATTTCACACCTAAACTAGTATATATTCAACATAAAAATGAACATCATTTTTTTCATCACCATAGGTTTATAATAAAGAAGATACGAACTAAGATAAAGCAAAGAAACAAGTAGCAGACTGATGTTGGCATTCATAAAGTCTAGCTTATATAGCACTCTACCAGAGTTACAAGTATCTAAGTCATAAGATTACCTACATCTAATATGCCTAAATACAAGTGATTATCTCCAAGAATCAACAACTACTAAGGAAAATGTGCTACAACCGTATAAAAAACAAATGTCAAATGAAATAAAGATAATCGCCTAAGTATGCTCAAGAGCATGAGAGCTGCGTAAAACTTATTACATTCTGCATCAGCTCTCAAGTCTCAATCCTCACATACTTAGGCGATTGAGTGGTTGGTTAGTGCACATGCCCCCCATACCACGTGCTGGGTTTTTTTCCACTTGGTGAGTTTGTGAGATATTGGTATCAGAGCCAGAGTGGCCGTAGGTCACGTGTTCAAACCCTGGCAGCCCCCAATATTATTCATGACATAAGTGAAAGTTCGTAATAGAATATAACTATAATATATGGGCCTCAACTATAACCTTAAGGTATTGGTTGAGATGGTTCATCTATCAGTAAGTTTAGGGCAGATGTTTTATGTTATTCATGACATAAATGAAAGTTCAAAAGTTTTGGACTTTCGAATTAGAAAATTTCATAGAACTCCTATGGAAATAGGAAGAATCGGATCGGAGAAGACGATGGATGTTTTTTTTTTGGTACACGAAAGTTTAGGTTAAGGGTAAGTCTTACCTATTTCAAAGACACTGCAGACCACCGGCCTCATTGAGGACTTAAAGTGGTGTTTATAGATTACCTACCAACAGTCTAATATGGCTATATTTTAACTCAATGCAAATCGAATTCCTGACTTCATGGCCAGAAGGTGAACTCTTTATCATTAAGGTTAGCGATGTCAGTGGGGCGGGTACAAATGAATACCGCCCCGCACCCGCACCAGTTGGGGCGGATATGGGTAGAGCTTTGGCGGATGGTGGGCCGGGTACGGGTTCAAAAATTGTACCTGCCATGGGTAGTGGGTAGACTTGTCAACGGGTCGGGCAGGTCGGGTTACAGGTTGGGTCATACAGGTCGGGTCAGAATACGGATTGAGTCATACGGGTCGCGGGTCGGGTTAGGGTCAGCATATGGGTCAAAAAAAAGTTTATAACGTCTTATATTTTATCATTTTTCAATCGAAAAAACGTAGTTTTTTAAAATTAAATCGTATTTGATATTATTAATATGAATATTCATTATTTATCGTACTTATATTAAACCATTTATTAAAATTAAATTATCTTAACATTTATTTATTATTTTATGATATAAAAGTAATAAAAAATAGATTTTATTTTTATTTTTAAATTTTAAATATTAAAATAACGGGTCATTTCGGGTCGAACGGGTCGGGTCGGGTTTGACCCTAAAATAAACGGGTCATTTTGGGTTCGGGTCATTTCGGGTCGCGGGTCAAAAATTACGGGTCTTTGACCCTAAAAAACCGGGTCGGGTTTTCGGGTCGGGTCGTATTTTGTCAAGTGTAGTAGTGGGGCGGGGACGGATTTTGCATCTTACCCATTTTATACCCGCCTACCCACCAATCATAAAAAAAATTAATAGCATTATGATTATTTCATAACTCATAATTTGTTATAATGAAGATATAATAATGTTAATAATATAGCTATTTTATAATTTTGTTTACTAACTTTTCTTGCGAAAAAGTAGAATTATAAAGATAAATTGAAAAAATTGAAAATTAAAAGTGAATAAACCAACTTTTACGAAAATATGATCAAATAAAATTATGGTGTAGCGGGTTAAAGAGTAAGTGAGACGGGTATGATTTTATATTTCTACCCGTTGAAGCGGGTATGGTTTTAGAAACTTGTACCCGCCATCGGGTGGTGGGGCGAGAATGGGTACGGGTACGGGGGAGCCTATATCCACCACCTCCCCGACCCAATTACACCCTTAATTTGGGTCAACCCTTATTGGTTCGGAGAAGACGATGTTGATAGGGTAAAATTGTATTGATTTCATTGTAATTTCATTTATTCATGTTAAAACTACACTCTTGCCCTTTTGAATTTGGCGCAAATTTGAAAATAAATTTTCATTTTCATTTATTTTAATTATTAAGCAACAGAAGGAAATACATCAAATTATTAATCTCCTGCAACATCAAGCAGAAGCTAGTAGGCCATAAATCAAGAAAACTTGACACTGGTACTCCTTAATAGTATAAACAAAACTTAAGACAATATTATAGACTTATAGTTTAAATTTCTGGAGAGTGTTGCCGATGACGGTGCCACCGGTGGTTAAATTTTTGTTATTCATGATATCCTTGACCGTAACGGGGCAATATAAGGCAGGGTTTTCGTCGGACAATAGCTCCTTAATAGGTTCATATAATCTTGCAGTGTTCTCAGGAAAATGATGAGTCCTGAAAATGCAAGCCATTGAAATCCTGGGCCCTTCCTTACTAGCCAGCACTCGGTGCAGTGCGGCTAGAAACCTGTTGTTGGTGACTAGTTGCATGAGATTGCCCATGTTGACGACAAGGGCGCCATGAACGGGGACAACATCGATCCAGTGACCCTGGTAAAGAAGCTGTAACCCGGGAATATGATTAGTGGCTAGGAGAGTAATGAAGCCACTGTCAACATGGGCTACAGAGCCTAAGGTCGAGTCTGGTTCAGGGCAAGCGGGGTAGTAATTGCAGGGCGCAAATATCCCGTCAAGGCCTCCAATGTCTTTCAGATAGTTGCGATCAAGTCCTAGTGCTTCAGACAGTAACCCGTAGATCGTCTCCCCTACCTTCATCGCTTCATTGGTGTAGTGAGTCATAATGTCCATGCATTTTATAACATTCAAAACAACAACCAAAAAGGAAAACGTTTCATCACTAAGTCATACT
The DNA here is from genome assembly GCA_022085475.1 of Heliosperma pusillum. Classification (NCBI taxonomy): domain Eukaryota; kingdom Viridiplantae; phylum Streptophyta; class Magnoliopsida; order Caryophyllales; family Caryophyllaceae; genus Heliosperma; species Heliosperma pusillum. Next base: position 12,305 of record JAIUZE010000451.1, read on the forward strand.
TCACGTAGTACTCCCTCCTATCGAATCCAGACGACGCTTTGACCGCGTTTTTCTTTCTTTATATAGAATTATTTACAAAAATATAATTTTATGAAAGATAATTTCGTAACAATACTAAATATGTTACATAATCGTTCGATCTTTTTTGTACATTTTAATATATAAACGGACGTCCAAAAAGTAAATGTTGGATGGGAGGGAGTATCACATATGGAGTGCTCTCGTATTTTACATTCATTATTTATAAAAACAAAAAAACATCAAATTCACTAAAATGAAAGTAAATCAAACACCTGTGTTGAGTTTATAGATCCTATACTTAAGAGGGGGAGGGGGTGAATTAAGTACTCTTTTAAAAATTGAAACACACAACTTGAAACTGATCGATGCAGAAACAGTACACAGGCAAATTAAACAGTTCAACGTACTGTTTAAAACAGTAAGTTCTGTGCAGTACTGATTCTGACCAATTAGTAACCGAGATTAAATACGAGAATAAAGAATGACGAACAAATAAAAGACGAACACAACGATTTTTAAGTGGTTCGACCTACTCTCTAAAGATCTACTGCCACTATCTCTCTTATTAATATCTTCTTAATAAATCAACCCGATTACAAGAAGACCCCCACGATCAACCCGATCGTGCAACTCGAGTGCAAACCCGTACCCCAAAATTTCTCTCTCACAAATTGAAAATTACAACTACTATGTCTCCTTATATGGTTCACAAGTTAGAACAATGGAGAACAAAATAGCCTAATAGATGACTTAAAATTCAAGCCCCTTGATATCCAATATAAGAACAAGTTTTAAAAAGGATTTTCAAAGAAAATAAAAGTTTAAAGACTTGTTCAGTTTAACGTGTAATTTTTGCTTGCTCAAGGAGTGCTTTTCTCAAAGTGAAACACTCTAGTTAAATAGCAGTAAAGTATATGAGAGTTTCATAGAACAAGGAAAGTATTTTTAGAAAATAAAATTATCTTCTTATAATATCTTCCTTATTTTAAGGCACAAAAGATAGACTTATTATTTTTACAAAATACTTTCTTGTTTTTCCAAAACTGAAAAGTATACGTATAACTTAGCAAATAAGATCTTTCTTTAAGTTACACGAAATATTTGAGAAAAATATTTTCAACGAAATTTTATTGGATATCAATGGTCAGAGTTGATTTGAACAGTTTGAGAAACTGTTCAAAACAGCTCTGACTTGTTAAGCTCAAAGTTAGTCACCCTTACAATTTTTAGACGCAAGACTTCAACAAGGTTTCAATTCTTCAGCTCTCAAACCTTCAATCTTTCAGCATATCTCTTGTTTCCTGCAACCACTCTAAAGCATACACAAAGCAAATCAACCAAGCTAATGATCGAGGACTTGTCATCATCAATACACATAATGCAACAAATTCCCCCTTTGATGATGGCAAGTCCTATTGATAAACATTCCCCCTCAGAATAAGAACACTAGGAGATTGACAGGAAGATGCGAAATAGTCGAAAATAGGAAACATTCATCAGTTCTTTAAGATCAGTACAAAAAGTAATTAACCATCCACGTTAGAAACACTAAAAGAAAATCCATCATAGACAAAAGGATCTAATACTAAGTAGCTACATAAAGTATTAAATGTCCATCAATTTTTCCCCCTCTTGACATCATCAAAAGGAGTAGAACCTGCAAAAAGGAGGTGGTGTATCCACCATCAGTCAAAACGAAGTAATAGCTACCGGACACAGTCAAATAGACGTCATCATAATAAGTACAAGATAGTCTAAGAGGAGTGCAATAAGACCGTAGCTAAAAAAAAAGTTAAACAGAGCAAGTAGGCTAAGGGAGGGCTGAGTCGGGGAGTCGGGAAATGATATGGTCGAGTTTGGCATGTATGGCAGCTAGATCTGCATCCACTTTTGCATCCAGCTCACGCAACCCACGATCGACTCGTTCCGAGCAATCACCCACTGCCACCATATAAGCATCAACCGAAGACCTGAGCTCGACAATCTCTTTGATAGACACCCCAGAAACAGCCGAGTCAGAAGAGCCACTAAGTAATACCATCTGATCACCGACAACCGATAGCCGCATCTGACTGAGTAGCCCGTTTGTCATCTCATCATGACGGGAGTACACACCATAACTATCAGCGGTAAAGAGCCCTTTGGCCTGAAAAATACGAGAGAGCCACGAACCATAGGGCAAAGGCACGACTCCATCAACCAACTTACGAACTACAGCAGCAGTAGACCAAATATACCCAAACACAATAGACGAGAGATCTAACTGTTCACAACCAAGAATATGATATAAAATTAACAAGTCAGAAACCAACAAGCTACCCCGAGTTTCTGTTCGCGGAGTGATAGTGCGACGAACGAAGTTGAAGAGAAACTTCTGTGACGCGGTCAAGTCACGGGGATAAATCTTAGATTTCAATGTGGCCGATGGTTTAAAGTATTGGAGCACTTCCAACTGATTTACCGACTTACTAGACGGCCAAGCATTTTTCGCATACCCACCAAAGCCCGAATGTGGTATTTTTAGAATCTGAGCAAAGTCCGATGTACGCAAAATAAGAGACTGATTATTTATGCGAGCCGTCAACAAATCACCAGCATCATTGACAGACACCGAGGAAAAAAACTGAACAATTTCAAAGATATAGACCGGGGAGGAGACGGACATGAGCGGAATCCAATGTTGAATTTCAAGAAGGACAAAGAAGAAGTTATAAGCAGACTTACTGTCCATCCAAGCGCGAGGGTAGTAGCATCCCGATAATATCGGAAAATCGAGGAGGCGAGAGCAAGCCTCGAAATCCGTGTCAGACAACCCAAGGGACCCAAGAACCTTCAGAGCACGGGCTCGGTCATTTTCGGAAAGTATGGGAGCATCCGAAGCGACCGGGTCCGAGTCCGGGTCAGCAGTAGCCGTCGGAGGCCGTTTCCTTTTGGGATTTCGCCGAATAATGGTTTCCTCCCCTTTATCTATTGAAGAGACGACCTTAGTATCAAGTGGCTCGTCCCTAGTTTCATCGGACACTGCTGGAGTGACATCATCACCATCATCGGAAATCCGATTGGAAATAAGAACCCCCTTTCTTTTCCGAGTTACCTTAGACGCCTTTGGCTCGTCAATTGGAGCACCGGATGACTGTTCGGGTTGAGAAGATGGAATTGCATGTGCGGATTTTGAGCGGGTGGTAACAGGAGACGGAGAGCCGGCGGTGTTGGGGTTTTGGATTGGGGTTTTCGTTTTTGTAGGGAGGATATTGGCAGTAGGGGATTCGGTTTCGGTGTTGGGAGGTGTGTTTGTGGTGGTTTCGGGTAAGGCGGTGGGAGTAGTTGGGATGGAAGACATGGAGGCTGATTTGGGTCGGGTTTTTTTCGTGGTTGGTGCGGAAGAAGTGCGGGTTTTGGGAGGAGGGCGAATGGGTTTCGGAGGTGGCGGAGCGCGAGAAGTTGGAGATCGGAGACCTTTGGTTTTTGGGACCATGTTATATGGTGGGGTTTGTTGGCAGTTATGGAAGGTGAGGGGATGAGTGACGGTTGAGGTGGGGTGAGTTGAATTATTGAGGAGAGAGTGATGTGTAGGATAGTGGGGTTTATTTAATGAGGGAAGGAGTTTAAGGGTATATATGTTGGGACATGTGGGGTAGGGTAGATTGGTAATGGTAATAAAATAATAGGTTGGGTAGGAATAGGAATTAGATGATTCGCTCAATTTTGTAAAGATACGGAAATATAGCACAACTCAAAGAATTATCAACTTAATACTGGTCTATGTGTTATGACTAGGGTAAGCAGACTATCACTGACGTAATAACATAGGAAAATATACCGACTCAAAATTTTAGGTACTCCAATTTAGTCAATCTTTGAGAGAAAAAATGTCAGACACCATCGACTATGAGCTACTATTCAATAGACCTAACTCTAATCGGATTTTCTCAAATTGTTCCCGAGCTACTAGTTTAGTAAAAATATCAGACAACTGATCTTCAGTCTTACAAAATTTTAAACAAACGTTCCCTTTTTCAACATTGTCACGCAAAAAATGATGACGAATTTCTTTGTGTTTTGTCCTGGAATGATGCACGGGATTTTTTGAAATATTAATTGCACTAGTATTGTCACATAAAATAGGCACACAATTAATAATCATACCATAGTCCCGTAGTTGTTGTCTTACCCAAAGCAGTTGGGAACAACAGTGTGCAGCTGCAATATACTCACTTTCGGCAGTAGATAGGGCGACCGTATTTTGCTTCTTGGAAGCCCAAGAAATAAGACACGGTCCTACGAAGGTAGCTATACCTGAGGTGCTTTTTCTGTCTACCGAACAACCTGCAAAATCTGCATCTGAATACCCCATGAGAGTGAAATTGCAATCCATAGGATACCATAAGTATAAGTCTTCGTAAACTGCTCGTTTTTGCTTCCCCGCGCGACCATTTGACCCTCATTCTTGGATACACATACCTCTCCCTAGCGCTCGAGCATCTTCGCTCGTGAGTTAACGTGGCGCGACAGGATGAGAAAGCTAGCTAGCGTCGAGTTCCAATCAAATAACGAAGAATACGCTTAACAGCGATTAAATGCGATTCTTTGGGATTTGATTGAAACCTAGCACACAAGCACACACTGAAAAGAATATCTGGACGACTGGCGGTAAGATAAAGAAGTGATCCTATCATACCTCGATATACCTTTTCATCAACACCCTTACCTTTCTCATCTTTGTCAAGTTTTAATGTTGAGGACATGGGTGTAGAGAATGGATTTGCAGTGGTCATTCCAAATTTCTTTAGCATCTCCTTGATATACTTGCGTTGATGAATCATTATCCCATGCTTCGTTTGCTTGATTTGAAGTCCTAGAAAAAATCCTAACTCACCCATCATACTCATTTCAAACTCGGACTTCATAAGATCTGAAAAGTAGGCACATAACAACTCATTAGTTGCTCCAAAAATAATGTCATCTACATAAATTTGAACAACTAGTAAATTATCCTTTTCTGATTTCAAAAATAACGTTTTATCTATTGAGCCTCTTTGAAATCCATTTTCAAGAAGGAACTTTGATAGTCTTTCATACCAAGCCCGTGGAGCTTGTTTGAGACCATAAAGTGCCTTATCAAGCTTAAAAACATAAGAAGGATAAGTACTATCAAGAAAACCAGGAGGTTGTTCAACATATACTTCCTTTTGCAAATAACCATTAAGAAACGCAGTCTTAACGTCCATTTGAAAGAGTTTGATACCCATATGTGCAGCAAAAGCGATAAGAAGACGAATGGCTTCAAGTCTAGCCACGGGAGCAAAGGTTTCAGCATAGTCTATGCCTTCTGGTTGATTGTAACCTTGCACCAAGAGTCTAGCCTTGTTTCGAACAATCAAACCTGTATCGTCTAATTTGTTTCGGAATACCCATTTGGTTCCTATGACAGAACGGTCTTTTGGACGCAGTTCCAAGTGCCATACTTTATTTCTTTCGAACTGGTTCAATTCTTCCTGCATAGCCAACACCCAATCAGGATCATTTAAAGCAGTTTTAACATTAGATGGTTCTAATTCAGATAAAAATGAATAATGAGCACAAAAATTTCTTAGTGAGGATCTAGTTTGAACTCCCTGATGTATGTCGGTCAAGATGTTATCGATTGGATGAGAGTTTTGATGCTTCCATGGTCGAAGAACAAAATTTTCTGGCAAAGGCGTAGAAGAACTGCTGGATACTTGATTCAGCTCCGATTCCACAATGACTCTTTCTGAATTAACAGAATTGATGGCTGCTTGATTTGTATCTGGTATAACCAGTCCCTCAGTCTGTTCAAGTAAAGCTGAATTTGATGTTTTATTCTGATTTAACAGTTCACTGTTCTGTTCAATTTCCCATGAATCTGTGTGATCTTCAGCATTTGTACCTTGCAGCGACGAAGGACCTTCTTCTAATTCAGGAGGAGAGTCATTTACAAGTCCAATTTCGAAGTCGTCATCATCCTGTAATTCAGCATTTAAAACATTAGTTTCATCAAATATTATATGCACACTTCCTTCAAAACACATTGCTCTCTTGTTATAGACTTTATAAGCTTTGCTTTCTTTAGAATATCCTATGAAAACCGCCTCATCGCTTCTAGGATCAAATTTTCCTAAATTATTTTTCCCGTTATTATGAACGAAACATTTTGATCCAAAACAGCGGAAATGTGAAATATTTGGCTTTCGCCCATAAAGAAGTTCATAAGGCGTTTTCTTAAGAATAGTTCTAATTGAGGCACGGTTGTGAATATAACAAGCTGTGTTCACGGCTTCTGCCCAAAAACTTCGAGGCAATCCACTACAAAGAAGCATAGTTCTTGACATGTCTTCTAATGTTTTGTTCATTCTTTCCACTACTCCGTTTTGTTGCGAAGTCCTACGGGCCAAGAAGTTGTGATCAATACCATGTTCCCTGCAAAATGATAAAAATGAATCATTCTCAAATTCTCTACCGTGGTCGGTTCTGATGGAGATTAAATTGTGACCAAGTTTGTTTTGAAGCCTCTTTATTAAGCAGTGAAATTCTTCAAAAGTTTCACTTTTGGCATGAAGAAATATAGTCCAAATAAACCGGGAATAATCATCTACTAGAACACAGAGATAAAGACTCCCACCTCGGCTTCTAATCCTCATTGGACCGCACAAGTCCATGTGAATGAGTTCTAGAGGCTTAGTGGTGCTAACGAACCTTTTTGATTTAAAAGAACTTTGAACATGTTTACATCTTGCGCAAACTTCACAAACTCCTTCAATTTCAAACTTTATGGAGGGTAACCCTTCCACTAAATCGAGTTTGTTAAGTTTGTTCAATGACGTGAGACCCACATGTCCAAATCTTTTATGCCATAAGTTAGGATCGTTTTGCATAACCGACAAACATTTAATGGCTTCCTTAGGAACATTTCCTAAGTCAACCACATAGATGTTATTAACACGCCTACCTTCAAGAACAACTTCATTAGTACTTTCCTTAATTACGTAACAAAGGTTTGCATGAAATTCTACTTTATTTCCTTTGTCACATAGTTGGGAAATACTAATCAAGTTGTGTTTGAGACCATTTACGAGCAGCACATCATCAATGGAAAGTGAGAGAGACTTACCGACCTTGCCAATGCCAACAACCTCACCTTTTTGGTTGTCTCCAAAAGTCACGTTTCCACCATTGTAGGCCGATAATGAGAGAAATTGGTTTTTATTACCTGTCATGTGTCGTGAACATCCGCTATCTAGATACCAACGGCTGCCTCCTCTCATACGGCCCTGAAAGTAGATTAGTTAGATGATTTAGGAACCCAAACGAGTTTGGGTCCCTTCTTATCACGAACAAGATCCAGGACATCCTTTCTAATCCATATTTTCTTAACGATCTTTATGTTTTTATTTAAATGTCCTAATCGTTTCTTACAAGCATTAAATACATGACCTGCATTTCCACAAAATTTGCATAATGTATACTCAGGTTGGCCGACATACTTCCGTTTACGAAAGTCACGTTCTACGGGTTTTGGCTTTCTGAAATAGACATTGCTGGAAGCATTCTGAATTGAACAGTTCGATGATCTGTTTATTTTCTGTTCAGGAACCCAAACTGTATGATATTGAGAATCATTTAGCTTGAGGTTGGAACAAGATTCGTACCCTAATCCTAACTTCTTAGTATTACTGGATTGATTAACTAGGAAATCAAGAACAGTATTACTTCCTTCCCACTTAGCGGTGACATTCCTAGCGTTATTTAGGTCGATTTCAAGGTTATCGATTTTACTAAGAAGTTTCTTGTTCTTGTCAAGAAGATTCTCATAGTCAATATTAAGTCTATCAAATTTAGCACTGACATCAGAATAGGTAGTCGTTCCTTTAACATGCATATCTTTTATTTGATCTAATTCATCTGTTAAGGTTTGCATCTTATTGACAAGTTCCTCGTTCTCATTAGTAAGCTCAGAATAAACAGTCTGATCAACTGTCTGTTTTCCTATATGTTTCAGATCACGCTTAAGGTTTATGTTTTCCTCTGCTATACTTTCAATTTCAGATTGCATTTCTTCCAGACGTCTATTTTGGTCATAACAAGTGTCTAGGGTCTCATCAAGTAACCTAATTATTTTTTCTTTAGACAAAGATCTAACCTGAATCTTAAGTTTAGAGAGACCTACCTCATCGTCAGATTCACTGTCGGAATTATCAGTATGGGCCATGAGACATGTAAGATCATCTTTGTGTACCTTCTTTTGTAGCACGGGTTTATATGTGGAGCGAAGACATAATTTTTCTTCCTTTTCTTCCTTAGGTGGTTCATCGTCCTCTGATTCGGACTCACCCCACACAGCAGCAATCATAGCACGTTTGTACTCCTGCTTAGACTTCTCACGTTTATCTCGAGATTTTACTTCTTCCTACTTGGGACAATTTCGGATCTGATGATCACGATCTCCACATTTAAAACATCCCATTCTAGACATAGAACGAGATGTTGAAGATGAGAATGACGAAGGAACAAATTTATTTGATGAGAAATTTTCGAACTTTCCTTGGTTTTGTTTTCTGATTATTTTTGCAATACGTCTGGACAACAACGCAGCCTCCTCCTCAAGATCACTTTCATTGTCACTTGAGAAGGCGTTCAAAGCTAACCCCTTAGCCTTGGGTTTATCTTCGGCATCATCAAGAGCAATTTCGTGTGCCATAAGAGATCCCATTAGGGCTTTATAGGTAAGAGTGGTTAAGTCCCTGCCTTCTTCAATAGCAGTGACCTTAGCTAGCCATCTCTTGGTTAAGCTTCTTAAAATTTTACCGACAATGTCCTCAGTTTGAAAAGAGCGACCAAGATTTGAAAGTTCATTAGTTATGCTTGAAAATCGGGAAGACATGCTTTTAATTGACTCATCGTTTTGCATTTTGAAGGCCTCGTATTTTTGCATTAGAAGATCAATACGAAGTTTCTTCACTTGCAATGTTCCCTCGTGGGCTAACTCGAGAGTATCCCAAATTTGCTTAGCCGTTTTACAACCAGCAATACGGCCAGCCTCTTCATTTAACAGGCCAGATTGTAGAAGGGATATTGCTCGAGAGTTCTTTTCTGCCTTCTTATAGTCATCGGCAGTGTAGGCCGCTCTTGCTTTAGGACTTTCAACACCATTTTTATCGGTGGTCGTAATAACAAGAGGGCCACTTTCAATAATTGCCCAACATTCATAATCAGTTCCTTGAATGAAATGCATCATTCTATTTTTTCACCAGCCATAGTCTGTGCCATCAAAGACAGGACATTTGACGGATCTGGAATTCATTTCAGCGAGATAAACAGAAAAATAAACTCAAAGGATCAAACTCTTTGCGGTAAAGCAATCAAGAGCACGAGGCTCTGATACCAATTGTTGAGTTTATAGATCCTATACTTAAGAGGGGGGGGGGGCGTGAATTAAGTACCCTTTTAAAAATTGAAACACACAACTTGAAACTGATCGACGCAGAAACAGTACACAGGCAAATTAAACAGTTCAACGTACTGTTTAAAACAGTGAGTTCTGTGCAGTACTGATTCTGACCAATTAGTAACCGAGATTAAATACGAGAATAAAGAATGACGAACAAATAAAAGACGAACACAACGATTTTTAAGTGGTTCGACCTACTCTCTAAAGGTCTACGTCCACTATCTCTCTTATTAATATCTTCTTAATAAATCAACCCGATTACAAGAAGACCCCCACGATCAACCCGATTGTGCAACTCGAGTACAAACCCGTACCCCAAAATTTCTCTCTCACAAATTGAAAATTACAACTACTATGTCTCCTTATATGGTTCACAAGTTAGAACAATGGAGAACAAAATAGCCTAATAGATGACTTAAAATTCAAGCCCCTTGATATCCAATATAAGAACAAGTTTTAAAAAGGATTTTCAAAGAAAATAAAAGTTTAAAGACTGATAAGCATTTAATTAGTCACATTTTTCCTCTCATTTTCGTCCCTATATTGGTCCGTTTACACGGATTTGTGTGCCCTTGATTGCATTTTGCTTCCCGATTTCCCGTGCTATGAATGTCGATCTTAATTTGTAGGAATTAAGGCGGAAATGAAGAAATCGGAGCATAAAGGTCTTGCATGAGTCGGGATTCGGAGATGAGATGAAGAAATGAGAAAAACAAGCCTCAGGTGGCGCAGGCCGGCCAATCGACCGGCGGCCGGCCACCCGGCACAGACCACACACTCACAAAGGAAAGAAAAAGAGAAGGAGAAGAAATGGCCCAGGTAGCGCCGGCCAGTCACCCGGCGGCCGGTCGACTACCCGGCCTGCACATCATCAGTAAGCATACGAGAGATCTTATAGTGCTCCAGGCCGGTCGGTGGCCGGCGGCCGAGCACCCGGCCGGGACCCCATTTTCATACTTAGAAGAATTTTGAAGACGAGAAAAATGAAGACATTGATGTGCTCCAGGCCGGTTAGAGGGCTGGCGGCCGGTCGACCGGCCAGGAACACAACTCCGCAAATTCACCTCTCTTCTATTTTCTTTCTTAATTTTTGAGATACCTATATATACCCTCCCCCTAATTTTTGTAAGCAGCTTTGGATGAACTCTTAGCACAAAACCCTAGATAATTTGTAACCTCTATTACTCACTAATTACTCTCCTAATCGTTCCTTAATTAAGTTTAATTCCTCAATTCAAGTTAGTAGATCTAGTCTTTCTTAGTAGAAATATCTTAGTTTTGGGTTTGTATTGAAGATTTTGGGTGAAGACATTCTCCCTATTCATTAATACAAGCTTTGTTGGTATAAATTTCTCATCTTTTTGTTATTTATGCAATTTATTTTCATTTCTAGTTGATTGTGTATCATTTGATTGTTATAATTAATCATTTCCTTAGCATGATGTTCATCTCCCCATTTCTAGTCTTTAGTTGTTTGATTTCCTATAACATGAGTGAGTAGTCTCCTTCTAGGATTTAGGGGGAGCCTAAGGGAGGATTATGTGGGATAATTAGTTGGGTAATTAGTAGACTTGTGGTAATAATTTGAGTGTTACCCATATGCACACTAGGTGTTTGATGAAATGTGTAAACGAAAGTTACCCACTTTATCAAGTATCGTTTGATTATCTCTTAAGCGACGGTGGTAGAGATGATTAGACTAGTGTTTATATGGGTGATTTGAGACAAATGCGATGGTTTTGTTGAAAATTATTAATTGTTGAGACATTAGTGATTAATTCTACTCGAATTTATTACCCATTTGCTAATTACTTGACTAACCCATTAACCCCCCTAAGGTAAACCCTTTACCTTAGTTTTTCCCATTAATTGTCTTTACCTTATTATTTAGCGATTACTTGCATTTTCTAGTTCTTAGTTGATCTTCTCACCCAACCTTTGTTAGGCTAGAATAGGACTCAATCGAACTTGTAGTTGACCCCTCCATCCTTGTGGTTCGACCCCGACTTCCGCTATTGCATTAGTTGGGTTTTATAAATTGTTTTTGCTTGAGCGGTACGCGACAAATCGTTCATCAAATGGCGCCGTTGCCGGGGAAGGTACGGTCGAGATGGTCGGGGCCCTTCAAAGTTATTGACATATCACCTCATGGAGCTTTCGAACTTTGGAGTGAAGAGGGTGGTAATTTCAAAGTAAATGGGCATAGAGTGAAGAGATACTTTGATGGAGATGAGAAAGGAACGGTTGAAGTACTCTTCCTAGGGGATCCACTTCCCGAGGAAGAGTCTTGCTTGTAAGTTCTTTTGCTTTGATAGGTTTGGTGGAGTCCCTCAACAACCACCGATTTTTTTGTATATAGCATGCTTTTTAGGAGTAGTTGTGAAGATTTGAGATTGTGTACTCGGGTATCTTGGTCCTTGGAAGAAGTCTTAGGTTGGTTTGAAACAATTGTAGTTGGGTTTGGTTCGAATCCGTACCATTGGGGAAATGTTGGTTAAGTCGAGATTGTGGGTGACTTAGGGAAATTTTGTTGTGAATTTGAAGAAGAAGGGAATAAGGGAGAAGTGCTCCAGGCCGGGCAGCCGGCGACCGGTGTGCCGTCCGGCCTGGAACACTCCAGTAGCAACTTGTGAGAAATGAGAATTGAGGAGCAGGTGCTCCAGGCCGAGGAACCGGCGGCCGGTGTGCCGGCCGCCCTGGAACACGTAATCATAAAAAGTTGAACTTTGAAAATTTTTGAGCTGAGTTCTAGGCCGGTCGACCGGCGGCCGGTGTTCCGACCGGCCTGGAATACCTGATCATGGGAAATTTTGAAGTTGAGAATGTTGAGCCGTGTTCCAGGCCAGGCAGCCGGCGGCCGGTGTGTTGACCGGCCTGGAGCACATCAGTATTGACAGAAAAATACTCGAAAGCCAAAAATCAAAAAATCGACTTGGGTTCCAGGCCGGGCACCCGGCGGCCGGTGCCTAGCCGGGCCCAGAACACGGCTGTATCCTCATTTAGTCCGTGGGCCCCTTTTCATTCTTCATTCTTCATTCTTCTTCATTCTTCCTTCTTTCTTTCTCTTTCTTCCTTCAAAAACCCAACAAAAACTCCATAAAATCCACCATAAACTCCACCAATCCAACATTCAACCTAACTAATAACCCACTACACAACACAATATCATCCCCCAAATCAAAAACCTCACTTTTTTCCCAATTTTTCCCCAATTTCAATTGACTATCACAAAAACTCACCATGGCTCAACAACAACCAAGGAAGAGAACTAGGGCCCAACTTGAGGTGGAGTTGGAAGCACGACTCCAACAAGTAGTAGCGGGAATGGGTCCGGATGACGACTTTCCGGATGTCGTCTTCGTTAGCGAGATTGCACGAGGTAAGTTTCAATGTCTCAAGCGCCGTAACCTTCCCCATTCCCGTTTCATTTGTAGGAATTCTATGCGTAATTTCGGCCTTGGTACCGTCACCCTTGAGCTTTTCAAAGGTTTAGGGATGGGGGAACTTTACGGTCAACATTTCCGTACTTACCCCCGTCTTACATGAGAGTTTTTGAGTTCTTTTAGTCATGAGAAAGACCGCAACACGGGCATGGTTAATATGGTTTCTTTTCGCCTCCTGAATACTGCTTTTAATCTCCCCTTGGAAAAATTTTGTAAGGTTTTGGGTGTTAAATTCCACAAATCTTATAAAGTCCCGGAAAATTTTAATTTGAATGATGTGTGGATTGCAATCTCGGGGATGTAAGTTGAGAAGGGAGCTAAAAAGCCAGCAAATGCTTGTCACAATGCTCCTATTCGGATTTGGCATCGATTTATGGGTTGGACCTTGTTTGGGAGAGGGGAGTGTCACAATTTCCGGGCCGATGAGCTCTCTATTTTGGCGGCTTATTTGTTTCAAAAGCCGAGTAAATTTGGAGTAAACATTGGTCACCACGTCGCTCTACACTTCCAAAAATTGTCTAATGATCCATTTAGCCCTACCGGTATCCATATTGGGGGAATTGTTACTACGATAGCCCATGCCCTTTGCAAAAATGCACTTGATGAGAGAAATTTGAGGTGTTTGGGGGGATGTTCTTTGTTGACGGAGGATTATATTACATCGAAGCTTGAGTGGGTTGTGAAGCGAGTTGAGGACGGGAAAATGTATTGGAGGGTCCTAGGGAGCAACTCTATTCCCCTCCCGGCTATGAAAGTTGTTCCCGATAGTGAGCACTATCTCCTCCCCCTAGAGGAAGAGAACCCTCCGCCACCACTTGAAGATAACCCGGTAGAACAATTAGCTCCAATCACCGCTTTCAGGCGAGCTCCCACTGCCTCCGTCACTACCTATAGGAGAGAAGAGCAAGGCCCCACTCCTACTACCATGCCTTATGTGAACCCCTCTTTTATGCATCAACAACAATGGCGTCCTTGGCCTCATTCGTCCCAACCTGAGGCATCCTCTTCCACCACACCTAGCTACCCCCCTTTGGATCCTTCCTTGATTAAGTTCATGGCCGACATGACTTTGGCCTCCGAGACGGCGGCTAGGGATCGAGAAACAGCGGCTAGGGAGAGAGAGGAGGAAGCTAGGGAGAGAGCGTTCTTGTCCCAAAGGATGGATAGGATGTACTACGACTTGGCTCTTGGCCAATACCCTTCCTATGATAACTGGTGTAGGGAGGGGTATAGGAAGCCAATTGGCCCACATCCATCCTACTTCATGTGGCCGAGGGTGGTTATGATCAGGGTTCCAGGGTGTTTGGGGACTTCAATGTCCAGCATGATTACTATTCTTCGCCGGTTTTTGCTCGACCGGTAGTTGATGAGGAGGAGGTGGATCCCGAGACGGCGGCCCAGAATGCCGAGTGGTTTGATAGGATGGGTCCCAGATTCAAGATTTTGGATGGCTCTGGATCGGGAGCCAGGGGTGTAGATGAGTCCTATGCAGAGGCCGGTAGTGGCCATTTTGATACTACATCCACTGACTTTAGTGGACTCTCCTGAGGCGGGACACCCGTGAGTATGATCCCTTTAATCCAAATCTTCATCATGTTTATATTTTTGTATGCATTTAGATACTTGTAATTTTTGTGTTGTGTTGGTTGGCCTCGGCAACATTGGAGGCGGGTGTCCATCCCATCGGACACCAATATTCTGCTCCTTCTTGAAAAATCCAAAATGACAAACAACCTTTGCATTTAGCTTCATGCATCACGTAGTTGCATTTTGTTTAGGTGTCATCTTTTGACTTTCCCGTGGTTGGTACCCCCATGAGGGTCATTGCATTTATGCACTTTACCGCCACGACGAGACTTCGATATGGCACACTTAGTTTTTTATTATTATCTGGACTTTCCTGTGGGAGGTACCCCCATGAGAGGCATTGCATTTATGCACCTTACCACCGCAACGAGACTCTAGATTAGCATATAGTTTAGCTTGCATTTACTTAGATCATGCACTTTGTATTATATAATTTTGCATTTAGTTTTAGGAATTTTATTTAGTTCATGCATTTCATATAGAATAGTTCATTTGCATAACTAACCCTCTTGTATATATTGTTCATATTGTGAATATTCATCAAAAATCAAAAACCCCAAAAACAAGTTTTTATTTTTCAAAATATTTAAAACTCAAAAACATGTACTTTTCCTTTTAGAAAATCATTCAAAAACCCAAAAACATGTTATTTGTTTTGAATTCACCCCTCACACCGTGTAAATACCTTAGTGTGGGGAGGGAATTCCCAAAAAAAAAATCCCAAAAACTTGTTTTATTTTTCTTTTTCCCCTCTTTTCATAGTTGAGTCACGTACTCGAGGACGAGTAAGACTTAAGTGTGGGGAGGATTTTATTTCTTTTGTATATATCGTTGATATTTGAAAAAAGTCGAAAAATGCCTAAAAATCGAAAAATTTGAAAATTTTCCAAAAAATATGTTTAGATTAGTTTGTATATAGTTTATTTTGTATATATTGCCGTGTGTTTCGTCTTATCTCCATCCATAGGTGCGCCCACATCATAAGAGGCACGAAAAGGGAAAATGAAGACGTTTTGGTAAGATCTTTCCTATTTCTCTTCTCCCTTATCTCCTTTTCTTCTTACTTGAGGACGGGATGTGTTGATGACGATGTTGTGAATTTTGTTGATTGGCGTGTGTGCCACTTGTGTGCTGTTAGGAGATAACATTAGCTTGTGTGTCATATAATCGGTTAGAGCATGTGCATTTAGGTTGTATATATGCTAGATTGCATCATGACATATAGTTGCATTTAGGAAAATCATTTTATAATTGTCTTTTTGGAAAACTTGTTGAATGTGCATAGTCCCTTTTAGCTACTTTTTCATTCATAAAGTGTTCATCTTAATCGTGGAATTTTAGACGCCCTGGGTTGTGCATTTCTAGTGAGTTTTGACCCATCTACTACTGCCGAGTCACGAGTTTGCGCTTATTCCACCTCGACAACCTCAATTGATGTGAATATTCCGATGGTAGATTGGATTCTTAGGTGACCGTTCTTGCTATGCAACCAACCTTGATTCATTGTTCTTCCACTTTTTCTCAACAAAGGAAACAAATCAAACAAGCTAAAAATATTGAGTCAATTATCATGTTTTCTTGTTTTCGTCGAGGAAATGCAAAACGAAACTTCTAGGGATTCTAGTGGACCCATATCTAGGGTCCCTTTCGATGCCACTACGGTGGGGATACCCCTATTGTTGGTTCCGACTGCGTGTCCTTGACGGAAACCGTGTGCTTTCATGCCAAAAATTGCAAACCAAAATGCAACTCAAAAAGAAAAAGAAAAAGAAAAAGAAAAAGAAAGCAAAGTGTTGAAATGAAAATTTTGCAAGCAATTAGACTCAAATATCCTTTTCCTTTAACTCTTCTTGGATCATTTGCCCTTGAGTTGCATAGTGAGGCGGGACGACCCTTGTATCTCGTTTATTTGAGAAACGTGAATTCCATATGCTATTGTGCTTAATAACGTCACGAGGATTTCATTTCCATCTTCCATTTTATCGCTTTTGACCAAGCAAATAGTAGACGGGGCTCAAAATTCTCATTAGACTTGCACCGCTAGGAGGCGAATATTTTTCCATGCTTTAACTAGTGGCTTATAAGGATCATGCATTATTTAGACGGTTTTCCTCTTAGATATTTCCGTCGCATGGATGAGGCATGTGATTTTTCTTTTGTTAGATGCATCTTTGTCGTGTTCTTACGTGCTTATCATTTGGATGTGTCGCGATTTTGAGCAAGCCCCTACTTGCCTTGCAAGGAGGTACTCTACCTCATGAGTATCTCGTTGTGAGTTGACGGGACGGAGGAGGCCCGTTAATTGCCTTCCGTCGGATATTATTAGTACTTTAGGTAGTAAACTTAGTATTAGTGTAGTGTTGAATAAGGGTACTTATGTAACACCCGGAAATGTACCCTATTTTTCTAGTAGAAATATTTTACGAAATCTTTTCAGCAAATTTAAGTTTTAATTTATAATTTTATGTTCCGAGTCGAATTTAGAATTTCCGAGTTCGTATTTGGAATTTCTGCGAGATTCCATGAGAATCCCGTCTTAAGGCGAGTTTGACTTTTTGTTGACTTTTACTCATACATACTCATACTCCCTCCTTAACCTATTTTCATTCACCCAAACTCAAACTCAAAACCCTTTCTTCTTCCTTAAGAAACTTGCCTCCCTCTTGATTTTCGATCTTTGAATCATCCTAGCGCATTCGTTACTTGATAGAATTCACGTAAGTCCGTCTCATTCTTCTCCCCTTACCTTCCTCTATCCGTATTGATGTTAAAATCATCGTCTTTCTCGCTTTTCAAATTTCCCGTCTTTCTCAAGATGAATTTCATTCATCTTTTATGATCTTTATGTAGGTGGTGACCTCCAAGATCCCGACAAAGACTATTTTCTTATTGAAGAGGAGCTTGACGATTAGTAGAGACGCTTAAAGGTAACGGTGAAGGGTTACACGGTATCATTTACGTGTTTTACATGTTTATATGCTAGAAATCGTATTAGAATACGATTAGGAAGCCTAGAATTCATAGTATGATTAATGAATGTTGTTATATGATGATTGTTGATGATGTATATTGATTGTTGATGATTATTAGAATTGATTTATGAGAATTGAAATGGATTGAATATGTGAAGGAAGCTCACGGATGAACTGGTGTTCCTGGCCGGTCGACTGGCTGCCGGTCTGCCAACCGGCTGGGAACACATCAGTAACATTTTTGGAAAATTGGAATTTGTATGAAGAGGTGCTTTGTGCCGGTCCACCGGCCGCCAGTCCCCTGACCGGCCTAGACCACTTTTCTCTGTTTTTCTATGATTTTGGATATTTGCCTGTAATCTCAGCCGGCCCACCGGCCACCGGTCCCCTGCACGGCCTGGAACAAACTTCTAAAACTCGTAATTTATAATAGTTCGCATGGTCCGTTTATCGTATAATTTTACGTAGTGGCTTGTAATATTCATGTTTTGGATATATGATATTTTATTCGCTTGTATCACATGTTTCGTGACGGTTTTCGATATGTCCCACTTTGAGTCGATTTTTACAAATGTTACGGTTTGAGCACTGTTTTGTCTTGTGCTTTGTACTCTCATTCCCTTGGCTACCTTCCCGTTCGTAAGGCTGGATTGTCGGAACGGAGAGGTATCCTACTGCTTAAATGCATGTGTTAGTGGGCATACGACGACGTTGTTGGGAGTTGAACGCTATGCGTTGATCGACCCGGCCGTCAAATGTTGTGTACTTGCGAGGTGGTGTTATTTGCATGTAGCGTACGGCATGTTATGAGGCTTGAGCTCGTTTTTCCGCCTCTTTCGTGAATTGATCTACCGAATTTGGGGTACTCGGCATATATATTGTACCGAGTCTTGGATGCGAAACGTTATCGCATGTCGAATCGGAACACGTTATATCCGAGAGTCTGGCCAGGTTTAGACTAGGACCGTATTATTATCGTCGTCCTACCGGAGGAAATTAGTCTACATATACGAAATGTGATCGTGTATGCGTTCAGGGAAATGCTTATCCCGTGGATGCCTGTTAATCATACTTGCCATGTACACGATGCTAGTGCGTTTCATTTACCGTGAGAGATCCGTCTTGTGTCGTTCTTTGAATGCGTGATTTCATGATATTGTTCATGGTCATTGCATGATTGGACACCGTCATTGTCTTGGTTCGTGAATGGATGATAATATGTTGGATTTATTGTGATCATCGCATGACTTGACTGGTTTGTCTGTCGAGTCTCAATCTTATCAATCTTATACCGCTAACGGTGAGATGCAAGCCCTAGTGAGTGTATTCGGTTGCCTAAGAGTGTCTTTCCCCGAGTCTTTGAATAACATGATCGTTTCGGATTTGATTTCTATATGATCTTATCATTATTTATCGAATTGCCTATCTATTCTTATCGTAACTCACATGGATATCTATATATGCATGATTTTACTTTTGTATTTCCTTATATGTACGTTTAATGTGATATGGCTGGGAGAACCCGGAGTTACTCCCCACTGATTGTGGCGTTCATGTTTTTCATGGATGAACAGGTTGCTTGCATTGGATGGCTTTTTGCTTTGACTATTTTTGGGTTCGGGTGTGAGCTAGCGGGCGTTGTCCCTGGAAGTTTTCACCTCTATACGATATTAGCTAGTTTTGCTAAACACTTGTTCTTTGCTAACATTTTAAGAGACCCCGTCTCTTTGTTGTATTTTCGTATTTAGTTTGTAATATTTTGACACACCTCGTGTTATATAACTTGCATGTTTAAAGGTTTTTAAAATACCGTATTTCCGCATACTATTTCACATGCTTGTATGTTTTATATTTCCGCTTTCGCGAGGGTTGTCACAACTTATGGGTCTCGAATCTTGTTTACTTACTCGAGGACGAGTAAGTCTTAAGTGTGGGGAATTTTGATAAGCATTTAATTAGTCACATTTTTCCTCTCATTTTCGTCCCCATATTGGTCCGTTTACACGGATTTGCGTGCCCTTGATTATGTGGGATAATTAGTTGGGTAATTAGTAGACTTGTGGTAATAATTTGAGTGTTACCCATATGCACACTAGGTGTTTGATGAATTGTGTAAACGAAAGTTACCCACTTTATCAAGTATCGTTTGATTATCTCTTAAGCGACGGTGGTAGAGATGATTAGACTAGTGTTTATATGGGTGATTTGAGACAAATGCGATGGTTTTGTTGAAGATTATTAATTGTTGAGACATTAGCGATTAATTCTACTCGAATTTATTACCCATTTGCTAATTACTTGACTAACCCATTAACCCCCCTAAGGTAAACCCTTTACCTTAGTTTTTCCCATTAATTGTCTTTACCTTATTATTTAGCGATTACTTGCATTTTCTAGTTCTTAGTTGATCTTCTCACCCAACCTTTGTTAGGCTAGAATAGGACTCAATCGAACTTGTAGTTGACCCCTCCATCCTTGTGGTTCAACCCCGACTTCCGCTATTGCATTAGTTGGGTTTTATAAATTGTTTTTGCTTGAGCGGTACGCGACAAATCGTCCATCAAAGACTTGTTCAGTTTAACGTGTAATTTTTGCTTGCTCAAGGAGTGCTTTTCTCAAAGTGAAACTCTCTAGTTAAATAGCAGTAAAGTAAATGAGAGTTTTATAGAACAAGGAAAGTATTTTTAGAAAATAAAATTATCTTCTTATAATATCTTCCTTATTTTAAGGCACAAAAGATAGAATTATTATTTTCACAAAATACTTTCTTGTTTTTCCAAAACTGGAAAGTATACGTATAAGTTAGCAAATAAGATCTTTCTTTAAGTTACACGAAATATTTGAGAAAAATATTTTCAACGAAATTTTATTGGATATCAATGGTCAGAGTTGATTTGAACAGTTTGAGAAACTGTTCAAAACATCTCTGACTTGTTAAGCTCAAAGTTAGTCACCCTTACAATTTCTAGACACAAGACTTCAACAAGGCTTCAATTCTTCAGCTCTCAAACCTTCAATCTTTCAGCATATCTCTTGTTTCCTGCAACCACTCTAAACCATACACAAAGCAAATCAACCAAGCTAATGATCGAGGACTTGTCATCATCAATACACATAATGCAACAACATGGGCTACAGAGCCTAAGGTCGAGTCTGGTTCAGGGCAAGCGGGGTAGTAATTGCAGGGCGCAAATATCCCGTCAAGGCCTCCAATGTCTTTCAGATAGTTGCGATCAAGTCCTAGTGCTTCAGACAGTAACCCGTAGATCGTCTCCCCTACCTTCATCGCTTCATTGGTGTAGTGAGTCATAATGTCCCTGCATTTTATAACATTCAAAACAACAACCAAAAAGGAAAACGTTTCATCACTAAGTCATACTTCACGTAGTACTCCCTCCTATCGAATCCAGACGACGCTTTAACCGCGTTTTTCTTTCTTTATATAGAATTATTTACAAAAATATAATTTTATGAAAGATAATTTCGTAACAATACTAAATATGTTACATAATCGTTCGATGTTTTTTGTACATTTTAATATATAAACGGACGTCCAAAAAGTAAATGTTGGATGGGAGGGAGTATCACATATGGAGTGCTCTCGTATTTTACACTCATTATTTATAAAAACAAAAAAACATTAAATTCACTAAAATGAAAGTAAATCGAACACCTGCAAACTGGGGACATTTGTTGAGGGTCTGGCGGAGACGATCCCCGAATGAAAGTGAGGGTATCCCTCCAAGCAGCAGGCCCTACGGATTGAAAGAGACTGAAATTGCTGTTATACAAGAAATGCTTGGTGTCATACTCACGAGAATAATACTCTTTTTTACTTTCAACATCCAGTTCATGAAACGCACGTATTCCATCCAACACTTGATCCAACACCTCAACTGGAATACCATGGTTGATGATCTGAAAGAAGCCAGATTTTTCGCAAGCATTCTTGACTTGCTCGATCACCTCCACACGTCGACCTCCATCCGCGTCATTAATACCTTGGAGGTCGATCAAAGGGACCTTGTTTTGTATGTCAATGCTCGAGTCATTGATATCCGAGCTGCTGTCAGTACTCGAGTCATTGACTTCCGAGCTGTCACTGCTCGAGTCATTGGCATCCGAGCTGTCAGTACTCAAGTCATTGACAGCCAAGTTAAGGTGTTCATGAATGAACATCCTTGGTATCTTTGTTATTCCTGAATGTACCACACCTTTTACACCTGCTTTCGATTCTTCGAAAGCTTTGATATCACTCTCTCGATCATACATTATCTCATTTTCTTTGGACATTTTTGTAGAAGGAGATAACTTGTTATGTGTTAGTTATAGCGTGGGATAAACCAAGCAGAGGGACATGGTATATAAAGCGTTGGAAACACGTGTTGTTGCTCGTAGGCAGAATTTCTAAGGAGGATATAATCGTGAGAAAAGGGACAAATCTTTAAGAGTCGTTTGGTTGTACGTACGAATTTATCTTACCTAGAAAGTGTTAAATTATACGCAGTCTAGTGTTAAATTATACGCAGTACGGAGTATGCTTTTAGAATTTAGGTAAATTAGAAAATGTTGTTTTGTTGCATATGGGAACGAGAATTGTAAATCATGTAGAAATTCTATCGAGGGAAACTAGGTAAACAATTTCTTTCATAAACTTAGGTAAGCAATTTTTTCATTATAAAAGAATTGTAATTCAAGGGAAGCAGGGGCGGATCTATGATGGAGCTTGGTGGGGCAGGTGCCCCCCTTATCTCTAGAAAGTTAAGACCTCAAAGTAATGTACAACTTCCTCCACCACTAGACTTCTTGGATTTGTTAATAAAATTAGTTTCAGGCTCGTGCAAAAAGATACACAAGTTGTTTTTTTTACGAGAGACGATTGTGTTTTTTATTATTTTTATTTGTAATATGATATAATTTTATTTTATTTAGAAATACATCATTTTTTATTTACTTTATTGTCAAACTATGGTAAAAACATTAGGAAAGTAATGAAAGGAAAGAATGTTGAGAAAATGAAAAGATGAAGAACATCATGGTGGGTCCCATTAACTAAAAATGGAGAACCAATCACAATCATCCAAAAACCTCATCTTTTATATATTGAAGATGAATTATGAATATGTAATACTAGTTTTATACCCGTGCAATAATGCACATGTTGTTTATAAAATTCCCATGTTCAAAATACCTTCAAGTAGGTATATTCTCAAGTAATAGTAGGATAATAAGATGTATATAGTGAATATCATTGTTATAGATTAAGCCCGTGCGACTATAAATTAACGGGATGAATACTACATTTCAGTACATTTATTTGTTTACCTTTTATATTATTTATCAGGGGGTATTTTAATCAAAGGTAAATAAACAATTGAAATTGAAGGAATAAATAACTTGACTAATTCAGAAGTATTGGAAATAAATTCCACATAAATTAAAATTAAAATACTAACAAAAAGACTCCGACATAAACGAAACATTGACAAGAATGACAATAACACAATAATATCATCGTCAACCTTCGTAAAATAACTAATGCAAAGTAAATAAACCCTAAACAATAGTACAATACATGAGAACTAAAATCCCTAATCCAAAATCCTCTACTAACCCAACATTTTTACTCTCATTATCCCTCGTACTTACCCTCCCTACCGTCTTCCCCCCCTCTTGCTCATAACCCTCATCCTATTTTTTGTTTTACTAAATCTAATAACCCTAAACATGATTAATTCATCCTCTCATTTTTTTTGTGAATTTTTCGTCTTCATCTTTTATGATCTCTTATTATTCACACATCTGCAATTTACATCCTCCTCTACTGTCACATCACACACAAATACCGTCTCGGTTTCCACTTTCCAGCGGTCTTGCCGTTGTTGTACAATAGTTGTTGGCCCCTTTCAAACGTCGATTTCGTCATTGTATTGGAGTTGTCGTCTATGTGTGGCTTATAAAGTTATACTAGTTTTAAACCCGTGCAAAAATGCACGGGTATGCTTTTTTTTTATAAAAAAAATAGAAATATATTTATACAAAATAATCTTTCAAATAGATATAGGTATGGTTGTTTCGTACTTGATTCGTCTCTAGTATTCATTTACCTAAGAATAATATTAGCATGAAATGATCGATCAAAACTTGAAAACATAAGGTAAAAATGTATGTCCAAAGTTTTGAACCGTACCCAAATTGAGTTGTATTCGTTAATGACTCAATCTGACCTAAACCTGGCTCGAACTACTTATTAACCTTGCCTAACCCAAATTGGTGATGATTCGACCTCTTATAACTCGACCCATAATTGACCCCAATGCCCTAATTACCATTACTAAGTGTTGTGTATTTTCGCTTTACTAAATTTTGTTACAATAGATTTTATTTAACTTATTTAGATCTAAATATATGCCGACTTTAAGTTGACTTACACAACATTTTAAGATCAAAAGCATTATCCTCTTGATGATTCTAATTATTAAGAATTATCACCAGTTTCCCAAGTATAAGCTATTTTAGACAAATGTACACATATTAATTTTTTTTGGAAAAAGTAAAACTAAAATGATTGAAAAAGCATTAAAAACAATAAATTAGAATTTATACGTACAAATTTGTAGAATTTCCCACATACCTATTAATAAAAGCAACTCTCAATAAACTAACATGGTTCACTAATTTCAGAATAAGGTGTTAAACGTCTTAAAATATAGAACTTTTGAAAAAAAGTTAATATGAGTTATATTTCGGTCTAGTAGGTCTCCTAAGAGACGGTCTTTCACTAAATTTATTGAGATACCAATTACAAATTGATGAGAAAATGGTACAAAAAGTCATAAATTGGTACATATTCTATAAAATGAGATACCGATAAAAATAATTACTCCCTCTCATTCTCTGCAATGGTAACATTGAGCTTTTCACACTTGTCGAGCCGAGGCGCGTTTTGCAACGTGTATATCTTTAGTTACACATTATTAAAAATTATAATAATTTGATTTTTTTTGTAGCATTTATGACGATGAATCAAACAAAATCTCACATGACTATATTTTCTCTTACATATTAGGAATAATACCAAAAATTCTCCACACCCATGAATAGTGCCAAAAACCCAGTGTTACTATTGGAGTGAATGAGAGTGAGTACAATATATGATAAAAATATGTACGATTATGAAAATTTGTACCAAATAAAAGAGTTATTTTAAGTCACAATCAATAATAAAAAAAAGAGGTATGAAAAATACATACAATGGTACGGTAGAAGTTGTCTATAGTAATCTCTCAATAACTTAGTACGAAAAATTGTCTTTATTGGCATCATGTGGTAGTATTTGACTCATATTAAGTTTAAGACAGATAGTATCGATGTTAAGCAAGACTTAGTGAATGTTTTGTGGGCTTTTAACAAAGTTACTCTCACGGAAATTTAACATAATCAATGTATGAGTCCTTAATTGCAAAGGTTTGTTTCCTTAACATGAAAAAATGGTAATGGTTAGATCCTTATTTTACATTACCCAATCCCTTCCCCTCCATTTTCAGTATAATTTAAAACCCTAAATAAACAACTCTCCCTCTCTAAAGTGCAAATCCAGTGGACCGCCCCTTCATGTTTTACACCATCAAAAATAAAAAATCAAGCACTTCTCCCTCATCATCCTTCTAATTCAGTGTATTTATTTATTACTCTACACCGTCTGGTCATTCGCTAGTCGTCGTCATTCTGATTCACCATCTTATTCTCCATCATTTGTAGTCCCCTAAATGGTGCCTCATATATGTCTCCCTCTTCTCATGAAAAAAATGGCAAGTGTATATTAATTTTTTTTTATCCACTCATTCCTACAATCTATTTTAAATCTAGTCTAATTTATAATTTTAGAAGATTAAGTAATTGGCCAAGATTTGATCTTTATGTATTATTATCTATTTTCTTCAATTTTGGTATAATTTCTTTCCCTCTACTCCTTTTATTATCGTTATTATTAGTTCAAATTATTAAAACTCTTTTTTTTTTTTTACACAAATAGCATATGCTTATATTTTAAGCTCTATACTTTTATTTTATATACAATAATTTTTGGTAGTAATAATTTTTTTTAAAATGTTTTAAAAGAGTCTCTAAATTCAAATAAAGTCTCTTTAATTTTCTAAATACGTTTGTGTAAATTTAATATTTATAAATAAAAATTTTAAATTCCGTTGTTTTTAGATTTAATCCTCAAATTCAATTTTTGTTTAATCTCTTCTTGCCTTGAAGTATATACCTTTTTTTTTACATATTTTTTTTAGTATTAAAAATATTATGATAATTTTTTAAATCTTAAACGTGGTTAAAGCCAAAATTTTTAAAAACTAAATTACTGTAAATTATTTAAACTTAGAGATTAGTAAATCTAGTAAATATTTAATGAAAGTAATGTTAAAATATTCTAATGGAAATATATAATTTATAACCTGAAAATAAGTTAAATGTTGCTGCCATTGAATGAGAAATAAATTCTTCCATTTTGAAGTGGCCCCCACCACTATTGAAATTTGTAAAGTGTTACTCATTGTTATTTCACAAATTCTTATTTCAGACCGAGGTATCCGTCTTAAGCTTAAGACGGATACCATATTCTCTCACAAAATACCCATTAAGGGTGAGTGGAGAGCACATGGGGGGAGCCCACCTTGTCCCCTCTACCCATTTCCCCTCACAAAATACCCGTTGTAAGATCCGACCCGTCTTAAGCAAGACCTACTGTTGTTATTTTGATGACGTGGGTTAATGAGAATGCATGAAATGTTTTTGTTTTAATACTAGTAGGATTCCATCAATGCTCTAACAAGTCGTTATATTTTTTTTTTCGATTTGTAAAATATTATTCTTCACCACTGGTTTTCTAAATCATCTTGGAGCTTTTGTTTATTTTAATTTTCAAATTTTTGCATTTCCAAGTTTAAAATTTTTGTATTACTGATTCTGATTTTGTTACAATGTATTTCTAATTTAATTTACTGTATTTGTAATTAATAATTAAATTCAATTTGTAATTTGTATACAATTTTGAATATGTAATTTTTGGACGATTTCTAGTTTTAGGTGGTGATTTGTATTATTTTGTATTTTAATTTTTTTCCGGATGTGCATAATATAAGTTTAGGTAAACAAGCTAAGATAATGAAAGGGATAGTAAATAAATTATGGAAAGTAGAGATAGAGTAATTAATTCAATAGCAAGATCATGGCAGGTCCTAAACAAAAACTTGATAATTTTTTACCAATAAAAAAGCTTGAAAAAACAGAACTTTTATACTAAGGAGAGATATCGTATATCAAGATATTATTTATTAGTAACTACAATTTACATATACTTGAAAGTTAAAGTAGTTTATGAAAAAAAGCCAATAAATACCATTTATTAAGGAAAAACATTGCTTAGATCTAACTATTTATTTTTGCTTATTACATAAAAAAAAATATTTTTATTAAGATGGAAAAAATATACTAAAAAAATTGTGCCCCTCATACTAAATTCCTGTGTAGCCCCTGAATTGAAAAGTGATAATTCATATGAATGAATTGAGGTAACAAAACAGCTAACTCATTTTAAAATTTACATAAATTAAAATTCCTATATTTTTTAGTGGATAACTAAACAATCTCCAAATTCTTATAAAAATGTTTACAAATGGAAGTATGTAATACCTACAAACAAACACTAACCCACGTTTACACTAACTCCATACTAAGCCCCTAACTTAGGTGCTGTTTGGCCTTGCTTATGTTAAAGAACTTTTACTTTTTAAAAAGAGTTTATTCACAAACTGCTTTATGAAAACGTTTTGATTGTTTGGCCAAACTTTTGTGTAATACATTTTCTAATAAAATTGTATGTTTGGCCTAACCATTACATTCTACTTTTTTTTAATATTTTTTTACTAAAATTAATATTTAAAATTTATGTTTGCAAAATTTATGTAGTCACTCGACAATTATAGTACAACATATAATAAGGTAGGCAAAAAAAAAGAAAAAAGATGTGCAAAAATAATAGGATTTTAGAGCTTGAGTGAAAAGTAGAAATAGAAGTAGTAATTTTCTACTTCTACTTTTGGAGGTTACTTGTGTGTTTTTGACTTTTTGAAAGTAGTTTTTAACCTCCCTAATTTATAGTGTTTGGCCTAGGTACAAATTTTTCAATTACAAAAGCACTTTTAAAGTTAGGCCAAACACCACCTTATATTGACCAAGTAGTCCACTAGTCCTAATTATAAGCAACTAACTTGAAGAAATAGGAAACTAACAAAAACTAATTGCATGTGATTTTTGAAGGTAACTAACGAGCTTGATAGCGGAGCGAAGCTAAAAATGAAATTTTAATTTAGAAAACTTCTTCTTTTTAAATATTTTTGTTAAGGCCTCATATTCAAAGATTTTGAAAATTAGAAATCAATTGTTTAACTATGCACTTGGAGTTTTGGTTAGTATTAAACACAAGAATTTATCATGTAATTGATGTCTGAGTTAAGTATGTTGTTATTGCTATGGAGAAGTTTAGAGAGATTTAGAAAGAAGAGAAGAAGTAGAAAATATGAATGTATTAGTAGAATTGTGTGTTTTTACATTGATGTTGTATGTATATATATAGTCAAAGTTAGTTGTTGACTATAACAAACTCTAACAACTTTCTAACAAACTTAGTAACTAACTCATCTAAGGTTAGTTACTCACAGCCCCCCTCAAGTTGGACTGTGATGCTGTAACTTTAGTCCTAACTTGGAAAACAGTAAATGATGCTCATGAGGTCCTAATGACTTTGTCATGATATCAACTAATTGTGGTGAACTTCTAACATGATATGTCTTCAGAAAACTTTCCTGTTGTTTGTCTCTAACATAGTGACAGTCAACATTTAAGTGTTTCGTCCTTTCATGAAATACTGGGTTGTTACTGATATGCTCTAAAACAGTATTATCACCGTACAAAGTGACATGCAAGAGAACACAGACTTATAACTTCTTCAAGAGATTAACCAACCACATCAGTTCACGAATTATACGACATGCTTATGCATTCTGCCTCTGCTGTGCTCTTGCTTACAGTGGCTTGTTTTTTTATTTTCCAAGAAATTAATAATTTTCCTAAGAAAACACAAAATCCACTAAGAGATCTGCAGCAGCCCAATCTGCATCTGAATAGGCTTGTAGAAGACATGTAGTGTTAGAAGCGTAGAATAAACCAGTGTTAATAGCACCTCTTAAATATCTCAAAACATGTTGTGCTGCATGAGTATCTCATGGCCGACTTATGCATTGACTCAAGTGTTGGACACTATAAGATATGTCAGGTCTAGTGAGATTGAGGTATAACATCCTTCCAACGAGTCTTCTATATACTTCAGGATCTTTCAATAACTCTCCTTTATCAATGGAAAGCTTAAATCCTTTTTGCACTGGAAAATTGATAGGAGTACAATCCTCAATTCCAGCGTCACTAAGTATATCCTTGATATACTTTCTTTGATTCAGTAGAATTCCAGTACTGTTTCTTGCAACTTCTAAGCCTAAGAAATACCTTAAGTTTTCCAAATCTTTGATGGTAAACTTACTGTGTAAAGAGTCTTTCACCTGGTGTATGTCTTCTAAGCTGTCACCAGTGAATAATATATCATCCACTCTTGAAAGTTTCTTAAACTCAATATTAGACACTTCTAATATCATAATACATTTAGTTTACTCTTAAACTAAGTAGATCTTATGCATGCATAACATTTAAAACAAAGATAAGAAGAAATCATTTCCTTACATTGAAAATAAACGATTTTGGGCACAAGATTAGGACACCTTCCTAATCTTGTTCTTGAGCTTAAAATATTTGGGATGAATCTCCAAGTCCTTAGTATAAGAACTCTCCTTTTGTTGCACCAAGACAATACCCAAATCTCTACTATATTATTACTATAAGTAATATAATAGAAGCCCTTAATAAATATTTTCTAATAACTCTTATTACTACCTTAGTAATTTATTAGAAAATTATGAACTCTAGTTTTAGGAAAAACTTCTTAAGTAATTTCTAGTGTGAGAATGTGAGATTAAGAGAGATAAGTATATGTTTTGAATATGTTCTTTAGTAAGTTAAAACAAAAGGAAAAACACTCCTCGTATGGCCTTACTTGGCCGGTCATACCACATGGGGAAGGGTGGGTGCCTTTTGCTTTTGTTCTTAACAAAGCAATAGACTTAAGGTTAGGTTTAGGTAGGTAATCATTTTGTTTAATTCTTAATTAGAACAATTATAATTACCTAAATCTTACCCTATACTTCCCCCCCAACCGGTTTTATACCATAAAATGGGTCTCCATTTTATTTTTGTAATTTGTCATTTATCACATATGTGACATGTGACATGTAACATGTAATTAGGCTTATAAATGTACATTTAACTATTTTAAATGCAATTTCATAACAAATAAATTAGACCTAACATTTTAAGTCACATTTTATAATTACATGTAAATAAAATGGGTAATCTCATATTTGGTTAATATAATCTACAACAGTTTGTAATTATAATCGACCAATTTCACTTATCTCAAATGTTTCACAAACATAATGCATTCTTAGTAATATAACAATTAATTACTAAAAATGAATCTTATTTAATCATATTACAGTAAGATATATTTCTCACTTATAATTTAAACTTAGTTCAATTTAAGGGATTAATTAATTTGTATCGCTATACAATTAATTAATGTATATGATTTGGGGATTGTCCTTTAGGTGTGACCTCAAGGGATCAACTGATCACCACCGTCATACGACAGTAACGTCAAACTCAATTTAGCCAATCGTTACCGATTTATGTTGACCAGTTGACTATAATTTTCATCATCCATTTGTATTCTTATTATCGAGATTTAATTATATGATCGCATTATTATTGAGGACATTTACTCCAACACTTATCATACACTAAGACAGCTAGAAATTGCTTAGTCAAAGGATTGATTATGGTGAACAAACTATGATCATACTTAGACTGTGTAAAACCCAAAAGAATAAGATATTTGCTCAATTCTAGGTTCCATTGCCTAGAGGCCTGCTTTAACCCATATAGGGATCTATTTAATTTGCAAACCTGATTAGATTTGGTGGTATTATAACCTTGAGGAGGCTTCATATAGACTTCTTCATCTAAGAAACCATGTAAAAATGCATTGCTGAACTGATATCTAGTTGGTGCAAAGGCCATTTCTTTATTGCAGCTATTGCAATTAGAGCCCTAACAGTAGTGAATTTAGCCACATGACTGAATTTATGTCTGTAATCCTTATCCCTGACTTGATTATTAGAACCCTTATCCACAAGTATAGCTTTGTATTTATCCACTGTGCCATCAAGTTTATGCTTGATTATGTAAACCCATTGCTACCAATAGCTATCTTCTCGTTTGGCAAAACTTTCAGTTCCAAAGTGTTATTCTTTTCAAGAGCTTTTAGAGCTTGATGCATAGCCTTAACCTACCTTTCATCCGCTGAGGCTTGCTTATAATAGGCAGGTTCAGAATCCTGAACCATGTTACAAAAGGAGAAGAAAAACTCCTTATCATACTCAGTCATGTCATTTAAAGTCTGAACATGTAGGGCCCTAGTTTTTGGTAGAGTAACTTGATATTGTTGTAGAGTACATAAGGCTTTCCGGGCCTTACAAATTTTCTATCATTTTGATCCTGAGATAGACTGGCAGATTCTAAGACATTGTTATCGAGACTATGATTTAAAGTAACAGAACATGGAACTGTACTGCTTGTATCAGGAATAGAAGAATCTTTTGAATCAACAATCTGAATATGATTCTTATTAGCGTTCATGTCTCCAAGAAAAAAATTATCTTCAAGAACAGGTTGATGCAAAGAATTTACCATAAGCTTCTTGCATGTCTTTGAAAGGAAATAAAGACTCTTGGAATAGAACATCCCTACTATTAAATATAGTGTTTTTTTCTAGATCATACAGCTTATACCCTTTCTATTGGAAAGGATAACCAATCAAAATACACTTTCTTGCCTTTTTTATGAAACTTATCAGTAACAGTAGGAGGCATTGTAGCATAACATAAACAACTAAAGGACCTTAGTTCATTGTTAACATGACATTCATTATACAATAATTCCTAAGGTGTCTTCCAATCAAGAACTGGAGTGGGCATTTTATTGATCAAGTATGTTGCAGTTAACAAACATTCACCCTAAAACTTTATAGGTACATTGGAATGAAACTTAAGAGCTTTAGCACTCTCCAAAAGATGCCTATACTTTCTCTCCACTCGACCATTTTGTTGAGGTCGACCAACAATGCTTCTTTGGTGAATAATACGTGTTTCAATAAAGAAATATTTGCATTGAGACTGAAAAAACGCAGTCCCATAATTTGATCTAAAAACCTTAATGACTCTGTTAAAATGATTTTTAACATAAGCTACCAAGTCCTTGATCAAAGCAGGAACTTGGGATTTGTTTTGAATTAGAAAGACCCAAGTATTCCTAGAATGATCATCAAGGATAGTAAAAAGGGATTTTGCAACAATAATAATGGATTTTTTACAGGATAGCAGAAGATGGCATGATTGGCAGAAGGAATTAATGCTGAATTATGATTGATAATCTTGCTTTTACCCTTCTTAGCATTATGAGCACAAAGTTTGTAACATCTCTCAATAATGTGACCCTTAATATTGCAAAAAGTACATGTCTTCAATTTGTAGCAATCTTCAATAACATGGCCAAGCTTAGTGCAATGGGTACATAATTTTTTAGTAGTAGAAGAAGTTTGAGATGCAGGGTGACCAAGATCTTGATACTTAGAAGAATAAGAAACAGTTTCAACAAGAATTTTAGCAGCAGAATCATTAATAGACTTTTGTTTTTTAATCTTTTGAAGCATTCGAAGTGCTTTATTCATTGGATGCAAAGGATCTATGCATAACAAGGTTGTTTGAACATGTTCATAACCAGAGTTCAGTCCATCAGTAATTGGATGAACTTTGAACGTGTTTCCCAATCCAAAATACGCCTAACCAACTGACATGTACACTTTGTCATAACGCCACAAGTACAACTGTGAATGAGATCCATTTGGTCAAGATTTTCCTAAATCCTTTTCATCTTATTGTAATATTCTATCAAAGGAAGATTATTTTGCTTGATATTATTGAGTTATTTCTTTTGTTCATACAAATCAAGGATACTATGTTGTCCATACCTCTCAAAGATCTAACACCATAAAGACTTGGAAGTGACACAACATTGAAAATTCTCAAGCATATTCTGGTTTAAAGCATGCTGAATCCACCTGAGCACCATGAGATCACAGTTGATCCATTGATTGTATTTGCGATCAGTTCTTGCAGGAGCAGTACACTCACCAGTAATAAAAGCCACCTTACTTTTCGCTAATAGTGACTGTATCAACTCACGCTGCCATTGAAGGAAGTTATTAACATCAAATTAGAAAGAAGTCAGCCAAAGATTCGGTTGATCAACTGGGGATAGAAAAAGGGGATCATCATAGGGAGAGTAAAAATTTGCATCAGATTGATTAGCTGAATCAGACATGATTGAAAGATTTTATGAATATGATAATGGTCTGGGTTGACCAGAAGCGATTTGGATATTTCTAATGGACGAATGATACCATATTAAAATCATGTAATTTGATGAATTCTGAGTTAAGGATATTGTTATTGCTATGGAGAAGTTTAGAGAGATTTAGAGAGAAGAAGAGAAGTAGAAAATATGAATGTACTATTAGAATTGTGTTTTTTACATTGATGCTGTATGTATATATATATAGTCGGAGTTAGTTGTTGACTATAACTAACTCTAACAACTTTCTAATAAGCTTAGTAACTAACTCATCTAAGGTTAGTTACTCACAGTTAGCAGTGTCAGTGTGTTATCCTTACTTCTTGAAGAGTCAAGGGCGAGATCACCTAAGAGAGGGAGGGGGTGAATTAGGTGTCTATTTAAAATTTTAAGCTTAATTAAAGCTTCTTTAAAAACTCTATGATCACTAAGACACTACTTAGAAGAAAGGAGAAGTTGACAACTTCGAACTAGAAAGTTAGAAGTATTCAACAACGATTCAGCCAGTAAATGTCACAGTGGAATCAACAGTGATATCAGAATGCAGCGGAAATATTAAAAACGAAATAGACAAAACTCAAGGATGTTTTTTAAATTGGTTCGGTCACTACTCCGCGACCTACATCCAACGTTATCTTATTAAACATCTTTGACGTAAACTCATACAAACAAAGACCCCGAATAATAAAACAACTCCCCAACCTACTCCGGTTGCTATTTGCTCCATGCTACTCCGCACCAAGACTTATGCTCAAAGCTACTCCGCTAAGAGACTTCCCCAACTCTTTCGAGTTGCTATTGCTCAAGGCTACTCCGCCAAGAGACTTCCCCAACTCTTTCGAGTTGCTAATTGCTCAAGATAACTCTATCTTAAGACTTGTTCTACTCGTTTGTTACAAGACTTGTGTTTCT
Source organism: Heliosperma pusillum (assembly GCA_022085475.1). Taxonomy (NCBI): domain Eukaryota; kingdom Viridiplantae; phylum Streptophyta; class Magnoliopsida; order Caryophyllales; family Caryophyllaceae; genus Heliosperma; species Heliosperma pusillum. The sequence continues at coordinate 46,348 of JAIUZE010000451.1, forward strand.
CAAAATGTTCACAAAATGAACGGTGGAGAAAACGATTAAGTACTAACACGAGATCATCGAACATAATACATGATTTGTTGCAACGAACTAGCTCTTTGTAAAAGACTTAAGAAAAATATTTTGCAAAACAATTAAGTATGAAATGTTAAATGATTTTTGCAAAGATAATTACTCAATAAAACTCAAAGTCTTTTAAGCTTGAAAATATATATTTTGTTGTTGCACACTTGTTCAAATGAAATAAGCATGGTATTTATAATGCAAAGTAGAGTATACTTCACACTACAAATAAGACACTACAATGTAATACAAGTGTTAGAAAATATTAAACAATTGAAGCTTGAACAACAAGAAGGTCAATTAAGGCACAATAAACCATGACCCCTTATGCAAGCCAAATGAATTACTTGCACAAGTAATCAAGCTTACTAGTCACCTTAATTTGGCAGCCACACTTAGACAAAATAAGGGTAGTTTTTTCAACAAGAAAGAGCATAAATGGTAGTGACCAAATATAGATAAAGTAAACAACCCATTTTTGGCAAGTGTCTTTTTGTGCAAGCTACCCCTTCTCCAAGACAACCAAAGCTTTCTTTCATTTATAAAGATCAAACCAGAATATTTAGCAATGTAAAATGTTGATCAAAAGTTTGGAAAACTATTTTCAAGAGTTAAATATTTTCGAAATATTTAAGAGCCAGAAACCACAGTGACATGTCACTGTCAGTTTTGAAGTACTTAGCATGAATCGAGTTTAATGATCTCTTATACAACACTATGACTCTAACAATGACGATCTTCATCTCTTGATCTTCTTGTGCAACCTTGAACGATTAGTTGAGCTTCCATAGCTATAAGATTAAAACTTAAGAGACACACATTATATTAACAATAAGATTAATTTGTCTTAAGGCATCATCAACCAATCTAATCTAGAAATGGTCTCAACAATTTCCCCCTTTGATGATGGCAAGACAAATAAAATTGAATGTGTTCTTCCCCCTCAATCTATGGTCAAGGTTCACAAGTCTAAACATATCACAAGTCAAAACATGATCAAGATAAGACGCATACATGGTCAAGGTACTTTGGTCAAGTCTATACTAACTTAAGTAGAATTTCAAATCGCTAAGCTAACATATTTACGGTGAACGCAAGCCTAAGAGTTATTGGATCACACATGCACACAATTTTAACAACTTCCCCCTCTTGACATCATCAAGTAGGAAGAATAACATTCTAATGCAACAAAGTGACAAAGTTAGTTTACAAACCACATAGATTCAAGAAAATTAAACAAATATTACCAAGTTCATGTAACAATATAACAAACATATAGCCATGAGCAAAATAATATAAGGCTTGGTTAGGCAAAATGATAGGTTAAGAAGAGAGTAGGGCCGAGAGATCTAGGACATGTCATCGTCCTCATCATCATATCCATTATCGGTTTTTTCCCGGCTTTGGTAAGATCGGTAAGAATAGTCTTCAACTCCGTATTTTCCATCCGAACTTCCACTACCTCTTTGCTTTTCCCAACCTCACTCTTCTCTTTTAACGGATTTTTTTGCTTTCGATTCGGTTTTCTCACCTTCATTGAACAAATATTCATCATAAAAAAGATCATTCAACTCCTTGATTTGTTCCTCATTCAACTCGAATTTTCCATTTTCTTTTCTTTTTCTCAATCTTTATTTCACCTTTTTTTTTTTTTTTTTTTTCAAATTCAACTTCTTTTTCCTCAACAATCTCCTTTTTTTTTTTCATCTCCTTTTCCGGTTACTGTTTCGGTTCCCTTCTCATTTTCCTCTTCGTTTTCTTCATCTCCAAAACACTTTTTCATTTTCCTCAATTTATTTCTCAATGTTCTCTACAACTTCATTGATAATCACATAACAACCAACATGTAGAGGATGTCGTGGGCTTTGGTTTGAACGAATCCCGAATTTGTTTGACATTTTTTATTTGGGCTTTCTTGGGAGGCATTATTTCAAGTAGAAAGGTAAGTGTTATGGAAGGTATGAGGGAGGTTATATGTGGGATGGTAAAGGCATGAAGAAGGAGTAAAGGTGATGTGATATTTTGGTGATTTGTTTTGTTGGCTCTATGCATGTCACATTATTACACAAAGGATAATACTTGTTAATTAACATTCAAACATGGTTAATAAAACACACTTAATCACATATGTACACATTAAAATGTATCAACCACTCTAATCAATCATTGAGGCAAATCGTCTACTCATAGAATTATGCGCAATCCAACAAACCAATTTCCAACCGAAGTTTTATGAATTGTTCTCTTTCAGCGGTTTTGTAAAAATATCGGCAATTTGATTTTCGGTTCTACAAAAGTTAAGACGGATTTGACCTTTTTCCACATGATCACGTAAAAAGTGATGTCTTATGTCAATGTGTTTAGTCCTCGAGTGTTGTATCGGGTTCTTAGAAATGTTTATGGCACTTGTATTATTAAAAAAAATAGGAGTGGAATCGAATACATTACCATAGTCTTTCAATTGTTGTCGAACCCATAGAATTTGCGCGCAACACAATGCGGCACTAACATACTTGCTTTCGGCGTAATCCGCATCCGAGTACCCTCAATCCTCTTGAATTGATTAAGTTCCTCTTGCATATCTATCACCCAATTTGTATCTTCAAGAGCTTTGGTGATATTTGTCGGTTCAGTTTGTGAGAGGAACGCATGAAATGCAAAGAAATCATTGAGGGATGTTCTTGTCTTTCTTCCCGAGTTCAGGTCACTGGTTAAGTTTGAGAGGGGGTGAGATGATTGGTGCTTCCACTTTCTAGGTACGATTTGTGAGCTTGAGGCATTTTTGGGTTCTGATGTCACAGTGGGTTCCACAGTGACATCTGGTTCATTTGGCGAGTTTTAATGGGGGTTCGTTTCTGGTTGTTCATTTATTTCATGTGGTTCCCCATTCCCCCTGGATGTACTAGCCTCATTTTGGTCAGAAAGTGGATTCATTCCCCCTGAATTTTGACCCGTCTCACCATTTAACAGTGGATTCAACTGTGAAATGGTATCTTCCTCGTTATGTACTTCATCCATGTCATGTCGAATCATTCCAAGCTCAAAGTCCTCATCTTCATCATCCTCTTCCTGTTCATTAGAATGAAAAAGATTTGACTCATCAAAAATGACATGTACACTTTCTTCCATTTTCATAGTTCGTTTATTGTACACTTTATAAGCCTTGCTACGATCCGAATATCCAACCAAAACGGTCTCATCACTACGAGCATAAAGTTTACCCAAATTATCCTTTTCATTGTTGTGAACAAAGCATTTGCTTCCAAAGCATTTCAAATAGGATAAATTAGGCTTTCTTCCTTTAAGCAATTCGTAGGGAGTTTTATTAAGCATTTTTCGGATCATAACATGGTTATAAATATGGCATGCTGTGTTGAAGGCTTCGGCCCAAAAATTCTTTGGCACTTTACTAAAGAAAAGTAGCCAAACATAACGTGAAAAATCATCAACAATCACACACAAAAAACGACTACCACCTCTACTTCTTATACGCATAGGACCACACAAATCAATATGAAGAAGTTCAAGAGGTTTTGAAGTACTAACAAACTTTTTGGATTTAAAGGAGGATCGAACTTGTTTTCCTTTAGCACAATCTTCACACAATTTATTAAGGTCGAATTTCATGTTAGGAATGCCATTTACTAGATCGAGTTTTCTAAGGGTGTTCAATGTTCTAGCGTTTACATGTCCTAATCTTTTATGCCAAGGCCATGAGTCTTTCTTTAAAGCGCTCATACAAGATAATGTTTGATTTGGCAAGACACAAAGATTATTCAAGTAAACGTCTCTAACACGTTTTCCTTCCAAAATAACTTCCCTTGTATTTCCATCTAGTACACGACATTCACTAGCACAAAACTCAACAATATTACCATTATCGCACAAGTGAGATATGCTAAGAAGATTATGCTTCAAACCTTTGACAAGCAACACTTTGTCGACACAATGTGACGATGACTTACCAACCTTCCCGATTGCAACAATTTCACCTTTCATATTATCGCCAAACGTCACGGTGC
>JAIUZE010000453.1:0-19006 GCA_022085475.1 Heliosperma pusillum
CTGTCAAAAGAGACTTGTTATACGTGTATGATCAATTGACGGCCTTTTAACTGGTTAAGGACTCGCTCCCTCCAATTCAATCCAATGTACATGGTTGGTCTTTGAGTTGAAATTTTGACCAGTTTTTTACTTCCACCATTAAATTTTTGTTTTCTACTATCACTTCTTAATTTATCCCACATCAATGGTGTCATTTCTAATTTAGCATGGAAGTTGAGTGAACCTTCACATTACCCTTGATAATTAACTAGCACTCATTACATTACACTAACATTACACAATTTCTCATTCCCTTTAAATCAAGGGTTAAAGATATTTGTAATTTTGTCACTTTTATTTAGATCTTTTTTCTAGATAGCAATACCGCAATAAAAATAGTGGAGAGAATAGTTCGTAATGATTTCTAGAGGATAAGTAAATGTGTGTTAGATTAAGTCTGAGCCATTGATTAAGTGACGGTGATAAAAAGTGAAAAGAAAGTTTCCCGAGGATAAGTAAACGTGTGTTAGATTAAGTCTGAGCCATTGATTAAGTGACGGAGATAAAAGTGAAAAGAAAGAAATGAAAAGGATTCTGACTCTTTTTACTACCATAAAACTAAATTCAGTCATTCACATAGGTTGCGCTCCATGAATTTCTGCACTCCAAGTGCGGAGACCATCGAAATGAAGATGTTGCATTAGCAGGGGTGACTTTGAAGGCGGCCCATTCACGGAGCAATAGAGACAAATCGATCACTTTAGCCTTAATAAACTTGCAACAATTGGCATGGACCGTGATCACTGATCGAATATCAGAACTGTCTTCACAAAAACCGCTAAATAATTTGGTATCGAGAAATCGGGCATTTAGGTCCAAATTCGAAAGCACACTATGTGATAGTATTAACTTTTGTAGGACATCTTGTTCCTTCTCACCATGTGAATTGTCCTTTAAATCATACCATTTGTTGAATAGAAAGACGGTCTTGCTATTAGATTTAACAAAGTAGAATCCGGTATTAATAGGGTTGAGAGTAGATGATGAGTCGCCATTGTAACTTGAATCGATGCTAAACTGGATATCACAGCCTCGAGTCTTGCTTGTGGTTAGAACCGTAAAAGGATTCCTTAACTACAAAACATCTATATCCTGTCTTACGAAATCACAAGCAATAATAAGTGTTAACAAAAGTTTCATAAAAATCTCGCTAAACTTTTAGAGTTATCGCGGCTTTAAGAACATTTTCCTACGTTTTCGTTCAACCATTTTACGTATTTCGTAATTTTCCTTGATTTAAACAAATTATATGCATTTTTCATTGTTATATTTTTCCAAATTTGTGAAATGATTAAAAAAAACATGCTTGTATAATTTATTGGAATGGAAGACGTTACATAGTACATACTACATTCATCTAACTTTGTTGGATAAACTATGTAAACTCGGACTTATATATTTTACATAATACGGAGTACAATAGTAATTTATTTTTGAGGAAAAAATATACTAGCTTAATTATAAATTACTAATGTAGATTTAATGATGATGAAATAAAGCGAGTTATATATTGGGATTAAGGCTCTGATCATGTTGTTGTTTATATAAAGCGAGTTATATTAATCTTAATTTGAAGTACCGTGAAGACAAAGTCGTAGCCTCTCTGAAGGACCTCGAGAAGGAACAGAGTTCTTCTCCACATCATCTTAACAAAATCAGAAGACATGAAGACTTGCTCCCCTGTGAAATCGACACTTTCCGTTTCAAGCTTATAACAGTGGAGGTTACGGAGGAGACATTGCTCGTAGGCCGTTTGATCGACTGCCACGATTAACAGATGGTTCAAAAGCTCTGTTGTTCCTTCCCCTGCCTTAAATCCCTCCAAGAAGAGGTCTAACATGTTTGGTACAATTTCTCCTTCCACATATGCTCGGTTTACTACCGCCATTATTACCGTTCTATTTGCCATTGATGCCTTTTCTAGTGCCTGTCCTAGCTCATCCTTGGGATTGTGCCATGTATGTTTCTGTAAATGGAAATGGTCAATAGGAATGTAAAAAACGATCGTGATATGACTGATATCGTATTATGACCCGAAAACTTTTAATTGTGGCTGTCTCAAACAATTCAGCTTCTCATAACAAAACTAAAAATTACTCGATACTAATCTGAAACACGAACTCAATAAAACTCAACCTACTAATTAAAGTGTACTAATATTATTAAAAAAAAATGAATGTGAATCATATTATGATCCGAAATGTAATGTATGCGACACTTTTAATTTGTGTATGTCTCAAACATTTCAGCCTTTTGTAAAAAAACTTAAAATTACTAATCTAAAACAAGAACTCAATCTAATACTCAAAATTTGATTTTTGCACAAAAACCAAGGAAACGAGAGGAGCATGCTTTAGAAAAATACAAAAAGTGAAAAAGCAATTAACCGCACATGTTTTCTTTGTTAAAAACATAAACATACAGAAATAACCGAGTTACATAAATAAGACTATGTAAAGAAATGATCGGGACATAATATATAAATTCCTTGAATTACCTGATTAGGGCTCGAAAAATATGTTTGAAGGTTGATGAAAGACGTAGAAGAATGTAAGGAGAAAAACGAAATAACGAAGAAGAAGAGTGCTCCTAAGACTAGGAATAGTGTAGAGACATTGTTAAGCAATGAATAATGATGTTTTTTGTCATTAGAAATTTCCATTGTACTTGTAATAGCCATTAAAGCTAATTATTAAGGTATTTTACATAGAGATGAGAAGAGAACAAATAAAAGAGTTGACATTAGTGAGGAGATCATGCAAGGGCAACATGAAATTGTGATTATTAGGAGATTATTAGAAGTATATGTTCAATGGGGTAAACGTAGAATTATACAACGGTCCTATTTTTATATTACTAAAAATTGAAGTGTAGAAATAATTCTATATCTATATTACTAAAAAAATACAAGTGTGGAAATAATGTTAAAGCATCAAAGTAGCATCTGTGAATCGATCATGTTGGAGATATTTATCACAAGGTTTTTCAACATGTACGAATTTTATAAATTATATTTAAGCTCGAAATTTATCACTTATTCAATTATTTTGTTATCATTTTAATTTTAGGTGAAAATTCACCCGATTTTAGTTGAATAGGTCACTAGTATGCACTTATTATGTGTCACAAGTGATTCAACTCTCTTATGGACCTCTTTTGTCTTGACTCCGTCCACTACATACGTGATATATTTAGAGTTTTTATTTTTATAGTGTATTACTTATAAATTTTAAAGTTTTATCTAATTAATTTTCCTCCTTTCTCATAATTGTATTTTGCTTTGAGAACAGAAAAATTGAAACTGAAAACTAATAAGAAGAGTTAAGTAATGTCATGAAGTGTGTTATGTACTTATGTGCATGAATCAAATCAACGGTCCAGAATACATTAAGTAACATAGAGAAAAAACAGAGATGAAGTAAATATGCATAAGATTAAATTCGGGCGAGTGTGTAAGCAATGAGGATGAAAAATGAAAAGAAAGAAATGAAAAAGATTCCGACTCGTTTTAATACCATAAAACTAAATTCAATCATTCCCATAGGTTGCACTCCAAGAATTTCGACACTCCCAGTGTGGAGACCATCGAAATGAAGACATTGCATTAGCAGGGGTGACTTTGAACTCGGCCCATTCACGGAGCAATTGAGACAAATCGGCCAATTTAGCCTTAATATACCTACAACAATTGGCATGGACCGTGATCACTGCTCGAATATCTGAACTGTCTGCACAAAAACCGCTAAATAATTTGGTATCAAGAAATCGGGCATTTAGGTCCAAATTGGAAAGAACACCTTGTTTTATTAGATTTTGTAGGACATCTTGTTCTTTAGCACCATGTGAATTGTCCTTCATAGCATACCATTTCTTGAATAGAAAGATGGTCTTGGTATTAGATTTAACAAAGTAGAATCCGGTATTAATAGGGTAGAGAGTAGAAGACGAGTCACCATTGTAACCCGAATCGATGCTAAACTGGATATCATAGCCTCGGGTCTTGCTTGTGGTTAGGATCGTAAAAGGATTCCTTAACCATAAAACGTCCATGTCCTGTCTCACGACATCACAAACAATAACAAGTGGTTAACAATAGTTTCACAAAATATTTGTTATATATGGTAGATTTTGTTGGTAATTTAAGTGTAATTACCGGTTTCATTTTAACTTATTCGAATTTGGTTCATGGATGTTAAAATCGTTATAATATAGTGTAACTTCGGGAAGTACGAATTGTACACTTATATACGGAGTAATTATTTACGAATTTGCGGTATAGCTATGTTTCGAATGACTATAACGGGGAATTATTCTAAATAATAAACTTCAAATAAAAATCTCTCCATTTTTGTGACAAATTCAGAGGACACCGTCTTATCTCAGTTGAAAATTCGGTACAACCCAGACACTATATAATGATCGAATTGTTATATTTTGGAAGTAAAGTTGATTCGGTGTGGTTAACCATTGTTCTTCTTGTTCGTGCATATGCTTTGTTTAACAGATTTAAAGAGAATGATATAAAGATCAGAGAGATATCAAATTTAAGTACCGTGAAGACGAAGTCGTATCCTCTCTGAAGGACCTCAAGAAGAAACAGAGTTCTTCTCCACATCATCTTAACAAAATCAGAAGACATGAACACTTGCTCCCCCGTGAAATCGACACCGTCCGTTTCAAGCTTATAACAGTGGAGGTTACGGAGGAGACATTGCTCGTAGGCCGTTTGGTCGACCGCCACGATTAATAGATGGTTCAAAAGCTCTGTTGTTCCTTCCCCTGCCTTAAACCCCTCCAAGAAGAGGTCTAACATGTTTGGACCGACTTCTCCTTCCACATATGCTCGGTTTACTACCGCCATTATTACCGTTCTATTTGCCATTGATGCCCTTTCTAGTGCCTGACCTAACTCATCCTTGGGATTATGCCATGTATTATGGTTCTGTATATGGAAAAGGGTCAATACAACAACAACGACAACAACATTACCCCAGTGTCTCAGAATGGAACGGTCAATAGGAATATAAAAAACGAACGCGATATCATATTATGACCCGAAATGTAATGAATGCGACCATTTTAATTTGTATCTGTCTCAAACATTTCAGCCTCTCGTAGCAAAAACTAAAAATTACTTGTACTCAATTTAAAGCATGACCTTAATCAAATACTCAAAATTTGATTTCTAAAACTTCATCGCGATGAATTATTCACGTTTGATTTTTGCACAAAGACAAGAAAATAAGAAATGACAAGCTTTAAAAAAAATACAAAAAGTGAAAAAGCAAATGCATGCACATGCATTACATTGTCAAACTAGTCATGTTAAAAACAGAAACATACAGAAATAACTGAGATACATAAATAAGAATATGTAAAGAATTAATCGGGACGTAGTATATAAATTCCTTGAATTACCTGATTAGGGTTAGAAAAATATGTTTGAAGGTTGATGAAAGACGTAGAAGAACGTAAGGAGAAAAACGAAAAGACGAAGAAAAAGAGTGCTCCTACGACTAGGAAAAGTGTCGAGACGTTCTTAAGCAACGAATACTGAGGACTCGAATGCTGAGGACTTTTGTCGTTAGAAATTTCCATTGCACTTGTAGTAGCCATGAAAGCTTATGGTATTTTACAAAGAGATATGAGAAGAGAACAAATAAAGGAGTTGACATTGTTGAGGAGGTCGTGCTTTGTCAACTTAAAGAGTAAGAGTTATGTTCCAAGTGGTAACAACGTAGAATCATACAACGATCCCATTCTATATTACTAAATATTGAAGAGTAGAAGTAGTTCTATATTACTAAAAAGAGAAGTGCATATGTAATGTGCAGTATCAAAATAACATCTATGAATCTATAGCTTAAGACGGATCTATGATATCCGTCTTAAATGAGAATTTATAATGAATCTTTGATGATTTTGAACATATACACCTACACTCCTTTTAGATTCAATTGTCCCATTTGCTTTGGATTTATAATGAATTTATAATGAATTTTGTTACGTATTCATTATTTCTTTTAGAAAGTTAAACTTCTTCGCAAATTCAAGCGTTTATCATTTATTTTGATTGTGATATGCTTGAAGTCATGTGGTGGCTTTTTCATTCCATTGCCGATTCAATCAGCAGTAGTCTCATGTAAACTGCGACCTCTTCTCAACATTTATGGGAAGAACTCAAAGAGCTAGTGTTATTGTCAATCTGGCTGCAATTCGATCTTGAATGTTAATGTGGAGCTCTGGCTACGTAGTCATCTAAATCCGCGTTTATAAAACAAAATAAATACAAATAGTTCAGTGAAAATTGCGAGATTTTAAAATTACTATAATAAAAATCGCGAAATCACTAGATTATAAAACAGAAAAAAAAAAAAAAAAGGTTTGAAGTCTATCGTTGTATAAAATTCGCAAATACGAGACACTAGCTACTCTGAACTACAACGTGAAGGGTCGTACGTCTATCGTTGTATAAGTACAACGCTGGCTAAGCTAGCTCGCTCGTCAAAATCTCGTACACCAAACTTGCAACCTAATATTTGTATTAAAAATGAATGTCACGGTTAGTGGAGTGTAAGTCGAGATTCTCTCAGCCATATTACATCATAATTAAGCAACCAAGTCCGAAACAACTAAACAACTAAGCATGTGAATCAAGTGAGAACATAGTAAATAATACGCGGTAAAAGATATAATAACATATTTCATGTCAAGATAGCAACAAATACGACATATGATCATAAACATTAACAACACTTAATTATAACAACCTCATCGTATGACATAATACTACAACCAATTTGTGACGGATAATATATAATTTGTGACGGACGATTTCATCACAAAATCTGTCTTTAATATAATTAGAAGAGAATGATTAATTAGAAGAGAATTAGACGTGGGAGTATTGAAAGAAATTTATTAGATCAAAATGGATTCTTAAGATAAAATACAAAGCAGATGAGAGTATTGAAAGATATAAGGATAATGATTCTAAGGACACTTTTTCACCTAATACTAAATCTTTACTTATTAAAATAACAACCACAGAGTATATGTGGCGCTCCGTGGTTAAAAGTCAACAATTCAAAGTTGGGTTTGCTTATGCTAGAAATATGGAACCACTTTCATCACACAATTTAATTAGGGGATTTGCTAATACATGCTTTATTTTCCTGCTTATTCTCAATAATTCAATTATTTACCTAAGCTCTACTAATAAAATAAAAATATAGAAATGGACAAATTAATTTCATATTACAAAAATTTAATCATAAAATAAAAAAATATGACAAGTTAATGTCATATTATAAAAATCAAATAAATTAGTTTTACAATCACGGTGTATTTTTTATTGGACAAAGATTTAGGGTAATTTTAAAATGCTTAAAATTTTGTATCACTTGGCCTCTTTAAAACATAAGCAGATTCATCTCAAAGTTAACAATAAAAGGCAATCTGCTGCTTTAAGACAGACTAAAAATATACAAACTTGAAGTTCTTAAAGCTTTCTATGAAAATAAAGATAAATTGCTGAATCAACCGGTGTACAAACTTGGAGTTATTAGTGAGAAAGAAGAAATATACAAGTTTGAAGATTAATGTTGCACGGGTTTGCAATCTGAGATAAAAAAAATTAGCCGTTGGACAAACTTCAGGTTATTACTTATTTGGGAGAAAGAAGGAAATGAGCTGGATGCATGAGTTGGAGTGAGTGGCGGAATTGAGAGATGGTGGTAAAAGGGTTGGTACACACTACGCAGTAAAAGGGTTTATGAAGGAGTGAATTTGGTGTGATATACTTCGTATATAACAATAATTATATATAAGGCGTCAAGGAGTTATTACTTACTCCGTATTACTTAGGAGAGTACTAATCCTACATGTACGTGGAGTTACAACACATTTTATACTAATAATTTCACATGTTCTCTTTAGGCTAATTGGCCTCTTAAGAATAAAAATAAAGATAATTGGCCTCTTAAGAGAATATATTAGTCTTAAAAACGGGTCAAATAATATCTTACCAAGTATTTGAATAGATGTAAGGGAATATATTAGTCTTGAAATTAAAACGGGTCAAAGAATATTCTATTTGAATAGATGAGACAAATATTTTGTTGTTTCTAATACATTTTACTTTTGTCTCATCAAACATACTTGAACAGTCTTAATCTAAAGATAGATATTTTCGTCTGAAATGAGAATTTGTGTCATAAAAATTTGTCGAAATAGTTATCAATTATTCTAGTTGTTTGTTTAGGTAGTGTATATGAATGAATTACGTATACAATAATGTTTTTATACATAACACTATTTATAGCGTGTCTTATATTTTTGTACAATTTATGAAAGATATAATATTGCCGTTTACTTTTAAATCATTATATATTTGTATTTATATGATATATCACAGGTTTGACTATTTAAGCTTTCGACTAAATCATTCTAAACGTGTACAGGTCACAATTTACATTTTTGTTTTGTTTCACTAACTACCAGATAACTATACCTTTTCTTATTCATTATATATTCTTTTTATCTGCTTTTGATGTGAATTTTGAGAACCGCACATGTATGTAACTGCACTGAAAATACTCAGGAAAAGGAGCAATTTCAGTAGGTTTTAATGCTTGTAAGACACACACACAAAGGAAGACACAAAAGACTTGAATTGGACTCGGGTTTGTGTTGTAAGTTTCTGAATTTGTAAGAATATGAAGTAAGAACAAGATAGACCCTTATCCAGCACAAAGCAAAGATATAAGGGGTGGTGAGATTAGTCCAACACACAGTAAAGACTAAGGAAACCGTGATATCAACTCAACACACAGTAAGGATTGACAACACCTTAACAAGACTCAAGCAAATGCCCAGAGTTTGTAGTTTGAAAAACACAAGGGTTTTCAGTTTTAATCATTCATTCAAATCTGCCTTCTTACAATGAAAATGAAGCCTTTATATAGGCAAGATAAGAACCATCTAATGGTTGAGAAATAACTAGTACAATGCAAGTGTAGATAAAATAAAAACTGAAAAGTAAAACATGAAAAGCAAGTAAATATTTCATTGGTTGCTTTTCCCCTTTGTCTTCAAGTGTAGATAGTTGGTGAGTGTCCTTTGGCAGCTCAAAAGCTATGAAATGAGGCTTGGAACTCAGTCTTTGTCGAGGCTTGGGGTTGGTGCAGCTGTAAGAGCAAGTAAATTGAGCAACAGTCCAAAAGAAGGACCACTAGAGGTCACTGTCAATGTTCAGAAATTGTTTGTTGCATTTATCAGGCCAAAGTCTTCTTATTTTGGAACCAAGCTTGTCATTCCTCCTTCCCATGACTTAGTACTTGTTTTAGGATCAATAGCCATATGTGGACGTGCCATTTAAGCCAAGTAAAATGGATAGGAAGGCCCTTGATGCACACAAATGCAAAGCAGACAATTGCACAACATTCTGGATTCTGGCCTGACTTGCAGCTTGAATATCTCATGACTTAGGATGAATTAGGATGACCATGATAGCTCATATTAAATCTAGAGATGTTAGATTTCATGTAAAAAAAGAATCAACCCCAAATGATGTCTTGAATTCGAGATACAGAGGTTAGAGTACAAGCAGGTCACTTGCAGTTTGTTCAGCAGCATTCCAGAATACAGGGGCATCTTGCAGATGCTCTCATTTTCTGCACAGATAGAATTAGGAGACCCATGAGTAGCAAAATTGAAGCTTTATGAGTTAGCTTTCTTCTGAATTTAAAATCATCCAAAAATAGTTTCTGGAACTTCAGTTATAAGTCTTTGAGTAAGTACAGGTCAAAAGTGAATCCTCATCAGATTTCCTGTGCAGCAGCATGAACTTTGAAAAATCATATCGCCCAGCTCAGATAGAATAAAAATGCTCATGATGATTAAAATGAAACCTAATGAAGTTAGCTTTCATAACCAAAAGGAATCAACCAAAAATATCCAGCCAATGTTGAGTTATTCAGCTTTGAGTGTCGACAGGTCATTTCTGAAAAGCTGAGGAGCATGCATGCATGACAGTCTTTGAAGCCCTCGTGTGAACAATCTACTCAATGAATGTTGTTGATTCCAACTCCATATGAAAGAGGACTCTTTCAAGAACCCAACCATATAAAGAACTCAAATTTTCACCATGTAAAACTCCAGATATGAGCTGTTGAAGTTGACCCAGTTCTGAAAGTATTGAGACTGTTCTGAATTGTTTAGCATGCCTTGTTTTTTTATCTCATTTTGCTTCACTTGGTATTGTATTTCATATGTGATCAATGGTAAATGTGATGGTCCCTATGTTGGAGCAAAAATTGAGTGACCCATGCCTTAACTCCTGTTGCAGTAACTTTTAAGGATACTTTATACATATATGTGTTAAATAAGTTTTAAATATACTGTTGAGGTCTGTTTCCATATGTGTGTGAGGGGCATTATCCCATATCGGTAGAATAATAGTAAAAAAACTAGCTTATAAGGAAGTGGGCTACTCCTCCTATCACCAATTGGTTCTAGGATGGAACCTCCCTTGCTTGTGAGCCGGTCTCATGCACCTAATTTTATAAGCCCGCTGCGGAGGACTCAACAAGTGGTATCAGAACCGACGGTTCGGCTTGGGACCGCAATGTGCGATGTGGTGATAATGCTCGAGATGACGCGGGGTAGCGTCGTGGTTGCGGAGTAGCACCACCGCTGGACTCTCACCCTTGGTCGACCAGAGATGCGGAGTAGCATCGTGCGGAGTAGCCTGGTTGGCCTGACACGGGGTTGTGTCGGGTGTGGAGTAGCATCAAGTGAGAGGGAGTTTAGCGCACACACATGTGAAAGGGGGAGATTGTTGAGATTTGTTCGCATATGTGTGTGAGGGGCATTATCCCACATCGGTAGAATAATAGTGAAGAGACTAGCTTATAAGGAAGTGAGCTACTCCTCCTATCACCAATTGCTTTTAGTATGTGAATGCCCATTGGGCTTAAAGAGTGGTTAGTGCACATGCTCCCCATACCATGTGCGAGTTTTTCCACTTCGTGAGTTTGTGAGATATTGGGGGCTGTCAGGATTTGAACTCGTGACCTTCGGTCACACTGACTCTGATACCATGATAGATGAACCATTTCAACCAAAACCTTAAGGTAATGGTTGAGGCTCATATATTATAGTTATATTCTATTAGGTCACTCGTCAAAATCTCGTACACCAAACTTGCAACATGTTATTTGTATTAAAAATGAATGTCACAGTTAGACTCGAGGTTCTCCCAGGCATATTACATCATAATGAATCAACAATGTACGAAACAACCAAGCATGTGAATCGTGTGAGAACATAGTAAATAATACGCGGTATAAGATATAATAACATATTTCATGTCAAGATAGCAACAAATACGACATGTGATCATAAACAATAACACCACTTAAATATAACATCCTCATCATGTGACATAACAGTACAAAAAACACGAGATTTGTGACGGACAAATTCGTCACAAAATCCGTCTTTAAGATGATTAAAAGAGGATTATTAATTAGAAGAGAATTAGACTTGGGTGTATTGAAAGAAATCTATTGGATCAAAATGGATTCTTAAGATAAAATACAAGGCGGATGAGAGTATTGAAAGATATAAGGTTAGGTTCGTAGCAAAAAGGTTACAACCAAGTCAAGGATAAATATTATAAGGAGTCTTCTTCACCTGCTGCTAAATTTACCACAGTATGAACCTTATTAGACTGACTATATCCCAGTCTGAGACTCTGAGCTCACACATCTGAAAGACATATGGATTCTTTTTTGCCACAGACTAGCAATAATGTAGGTGAAAAATATTTGGGTCTTAAGATGGGTCTCGGAAAGCCAAGACTCATGTTAAGATACATGTATATATATATATATATATATATATATATATATATATATATATATATATATATATATATATGTTAGAAGATTAGGGTTTAGGCAGACGGTTACCGTCTAGGGTTTAGAGTATTAGGATTTATTATATAAATCCATGTATTCTAATGACAATTACAACTCAATAATACAAACCTATATGCAATTCATCTCCTTCCCATATCTTATCATGGTATCAGAGCCTCTTTCCTGAGGTCTCTAAACCGCTTCCGCTTTCTTGCCGGTGGGCGAAATTATAAGGCGATCACCGGCGGGATTTTACATCCTTAATTTATCTTACCCAAATTACATTTAGTCGTTTAAAAGGAAATAAAAAAAAAATCAAAAAGAAAGAACCAGAAAGATGATACTGTAATAATTAATGAAGGCATGAAGTATCATTGAAACTTAGAGTAAGTTGCTCAATGAACAAGCCACCAGCGGTGTTGTGAGTAGATCTCACAATTTAGCCTTAGGATTCCCCGAAAGAAATTTGGTTTGAAATTCGATTTAAATTCTCGTTTTTGTCAAGGTGGTACTTATTGATTTATTTGGAGTTCGAAAAATTTAACTTTCTCCAAATCTCGAAACTTACGGATAATTTTCCGTTTTACCGAAATTTGTTAGGTTCGATTAGGGTTCCTACAAATTAATTGTCATTCGACAAGTTCGAAAAACTCAACGTTCTTGTTCGAAGGGATATTTCTAGCGAGTCTTATACTCGTTTCTTTTACCAACCTTGCGAAGATGAAGAACATTAATGAAGATGAAGAAGATGAAGATCGACGATTTTTATTTTATATTTTGTGCAAACTCATGGAAATTTTAGCAAATTACCATGAGTTTGAGGGGGGATGTTAGAAGATTAGGGTTTAGGCAGACGGTTACCGTCTAGGGTTTAGAGTATTAGGATTTATTATATAAATCCATGTATTCTAATGACAATTACAACTCAATAATACAAACCTATATGCAATTCATCTCCTTCCCATATCTTATCAATATATATATATATATATATATATATATATATATATATAGAGCAAAGATCAATTGAGTCCACCCCATTCCCTAGAGTCCTTGAGTCCTCTTTAGAGCCATTGGATATGGGGAGATGGAAGGCTGAGATTGATAGTCCTAAAGGGTGATTAATATCACTCCCTCTCTACTTTCACTAATTAATCATTAATTCCACTAATTCCCCTCTCATTTAATATATAAACTTTTCCTCACAATTACTTCTCTCTCATCTCACATAATTTCATCCCCTTCATCTCTCTAAAACCCAAATAAATCAAACCCCAAATAAATCAAACCCCAAATAAATCACTCATGCTCCATTACTCATACAACACCACCCAACCATCACCAACACCCACCACTACCAACCTTCCATCGACAATAACAATCACCGCCACCAACCGTCCCACCAACACCGTGCTCCAGACACAACCCCACGACCACCGTCCATCCACCGTCACTATAAAAAAAAAGTAGATCTGAAAAAAAATGTAAATTTGATAAAAACCACCACAACTTCCACCAACACGACTACTACCCTTCTCCGCCGCCTCCTCCACTGCCCACTGCCGCCTCTCCTCTCTCCTCCGACGCCTCTCCTTTCCTCCTCCTTCTCAGCCGCCTCTCCTCTCTCCTCCGACGCCTCTCCTTTCCTCCTCCTTCTCAGCCGCCATCTCCTCCACCCACACCGTTGTTGGTTGTCGTGGTCAGAGGAGGGGGCTGGTAAGCGCGGGGTTGGGTGGGGCTGGTTGTTTAGGGTGGGTGGTTGAAGGCGGAGGTGGGTTGTCGTGGTTGTTGTTGTGTCTTTTTTTTTTTTCCTTTTCTCAGATCTAGTCATTTAAATTCTATGTATATTTTTTTTTCTTTTTCATTCTTGTTTTCATTTTTGTTTTTGGGTTTTTGTCCAAATCTGAAAAAGGGTGTAGTTGTTGGTGTTGATGACGATGCACCGATTATAATTACACATATTGTTTATTAAAATAACACGAATTCTCTGTTAAAGTAACGCATCTTATTTATTAAAGTAACATATATATATTTTTTTTATTTTAGTAACACAAATAACCTTATTTTTGGGGATTTGTTTTTTTTTTTTTAGTTTTCAGATCTAGTTGTTTTTTTTTTATATATATTTTTTCAAATTTGAAAAAGGTGTTAAATGTCAATTATTTTTATTAAAGTATCACAAATTCTCTATTAAAGTAACACAAATTCTCTATTAAAGTTACACACTTTATTTGTTAAAGTCACATATATCGTCTGTTAAAGTAACATTCATTATTAATTAAAGTAACACAAAATTATTTTTGGGGATTTGTTTTTTTTTTTTTAGTTTTCAGATCTAGTTGTTTTTTTTATATATATATTTTTTCAAATTTGAAAAAGGTGTTAAATGTCAATTATTTTTATTAAAGTAACACAAATTCTCTATTAAAGTAACACAAATTCTCTATTAAAGTTACACACTTTATTTGTTAAAGTCACATATATCGTCTGTTAAAGTAACATTCATTATTAATTAAAGTAACACAAAATGACCTTAAAGGTTACACTTGTGGCTTTCAGATTTGTTTTTTGTTTTAATATTTATATATATATATTTTAGAAATGTTTTTCCATTATTGTTTCCCAATCTGAATTAAGGGTGTAGTTGTTGTTGACAATGACTCTATTAAAGTTACACCTTTTATTTATTAAAGTCACATATACCGTCTATTAAAGTTACACATTTTATTTATTAAAGTCACATATATCTTATATTAAAGTAACACACATTATTTATTAAAGTAACACAAAATGACCATAAAAGTTACACTTGTTGATGTCAGATCTGTTTCTTTTTTTAGTTTTTACTCTTGTTTTCAAATTTTTTTTCTAGATCTACCTTGCTTTTTACATAGTTTTTACTACATTTACACTCATAGAGGACTACAGTTACACTCATTGAGGACTACAGTTACACTCATAGAGGACTACAGTTACACTCATAGAGGACTACAGTTACACTCATAGAGGACTAAAGTAACACTCATAAATTTGTAGTAAACTACGTAGATTCAACATGTAATAAAATTCAAAAAATTCCACTCAAAATGACCTAAAATTACTAAAGTTAAACTCGTAAAATATTAGAGTTACACTCGTAAATCATCAAAGTTACACTTGTAAAATGTTAAAATTATATAAATTCAAATTTTTATGTACAAAACCGTCTTAAAAAAATTAAAGTTACACTCCTAAAATGTTAGAATTATACTCGTAAAATGTAAAAAATTATATAAATTTAAATTTATAAGTAATAAACCGTCTTAAAAAAATATTAAAGTTACACTCGAAAATCATCCAAGTTACACTCGTAAAATGTCAAAATTATATAAAGTCAAATTTTTATACAAAACCGTCTAAAAAATATTAAAGTTACACTCGAAAATCAGCAAAGTTACACTCGTAGAATGTTAAAAGTATATATATTCAAATTATTATATCAAAACCGTCTTTAAAATTTAAAGTTACGCTCGAAAATATTAGAGTTACACTGGAAAAGTATTAAAGTTACACTCGTAAGGTGTTAAAATTGTTTAAATTCAAATTTTTGTATACAAACCGCCTTAAAAACTTAAAGTTACACTCTAAAACATTAGAGTTACACTCGCAAGCATCAAAGTTACACTCATAAATCTCAGCAGCTAAAAAGTGCTAAAAAGTGCTTAAAAGTGTTTAAAAAGTGATTAACTCAAAGCTAGAGAGAGAAAGTTAATTAATTAGTGCATAGGTAATTAATTAGTGATAAGTGTATTTTCTAATCTCCCAAATCTCAGCCATCCATCTCCCTCATCCAATGGCTAGGATGAGGACTCAAGGACTCTAAGAAAATGGTGGACTCAATTGAACTAAGCTATATATATATATATATATATATATATATATATATATATATATATATATATATATATATATATAGGGTCAGGATCCGGTGAGAACCACTAATATAATGAGAACCGTGAGAACCCTCACTAAATCTCCACCAAATCTTGTTTCGAAAGTTTTGTTGGATCATTTACCATTAGTTTAGTTTATTCAAGCAAAATACTTGCAGTAACTAAACAAAATTTATTGATTATATCAAAAAAATATGTACTTAATGTACATAAATTCAATTTGTACACTAAAATTACTTTAAATGCGTGAAAACGAGTACTAGGTGCACGAAAATTTCTACATGCATGAAAATAATTACTAGGTGCATGAAAATAACGGGCTCTAGATGCATTAAAATGAGCACCAGGTGCATGAAAAGTGTTCGATGCATGAAACTGACAACTAGGTGCATGAAAATTAATAAATCGTATTTCATCTCAATTTTCGTCGGTAAATTACATTTTTTTTTACCAAGATGTATGTTATCTAGCCATAAAATCCTATGCCGAACTCAAAAATGTCCTTATTTTTTAAAAATTAATTTCGTAAGACGGAGTTCTCACGGTTCTCATTATATAAGTGGTTCTCACTGGATCCTAATTCTATATATATATATATATATATATATATATATATATATATATATATATATATATATAGGGTCAGGATCCGGTGAGAACCACTAACATAATGAGAACCATGAGAACTCTCACTAAATCTCCACCAAATCTTGTTTCGAAAGTTTTGATGGATCATTTACAATTAGTTTAGTTTATTCAATCAAAATATTTGCAGTAACTAAACAAAATTTATTGATTATATTAAAAATTATGTACTTAGTGTACATAAATTCAATTTGTACACTAAAATTACTCTAAATGCGTGAAAACGAGCAGTAGGTGCACGAAAATTGCTACATGCATGAAAACAGTTACTAGGTGCATGAAAATAACGGGCTCTAGATTCATTAAAATGAGCACTAGGTGCATGAAAATTGTTAGATACATGAAACTGACTACTAGGTGCATGAAAATTAATAAATCGTATTTCACCTCAATTTCCATCAGTAACTTATATTTTTTTCGACCAAGATGTATGTTACATGGCCATAAAATTCTACGCCGAACCCAAAAATGTCCTTATTTTTTAAAAATAAATTTCCTAAGGCGGAGTTCTCACGGTTCTCATTATCTTAGTGGTTCTCACCGGATCCCAATTCTATATATATATATATATATATATATATATATATATATATATATATATATATATATATAGAGCAAAGATCAATTGAGTCCACCCCATTCCTTAGAGTCCTTGAGTCCTTTTTAGGGCCATTGGATATGGGGATATGGATGGCTAAGATTGATACTCCAAAATTATGATTAATATCACCTTCTCTCTAGTTTTCATTAATTAATCACTAAACCTCACTAATTCACTATAAAAGATTTTCCTCACAATCACTTCTCTCTCATCTCACATAATATTCCTACTCCCATCTCTCTAAAACTCAAATAAATCAAAAATCCCAATTAATTCATTCATCCTCCATTCTCACACAACATCACACAACCACCACTCCCCACCGACACCACCCAAATAAATCACTCCCCACAACCACCCTCGACGCTCACCGCCTCTTATCCACCACATCAACCACCCACCACCTACCACATAACTCCTACCCACCTACAACCACCAAAAAAATTAAATCTGAAAAAACCCATCACCAAACATAAAAAAAAGCAGATCTGAAAACTACCACCTCAAACCACCGCACCCGACCACCTTTTTCGCTGCCTCCTCTCTGACCCACCACCGGCCTCCTCTTCTTCCCTCCAGCCGCCACTCTGCGACCTCCCTCCTCACCGGACAGCAGCACCAACAACACCACCGGCCTCCTCCCTCCTTCTTTCCTCCATCTTCTTCTCATTTTTTTTCCAGATTTAGAAGTTGTGGGGTGGTTGGGGATTTCCTGCTGCTGTCCGGTGAGGGGGGTGGTCGTGGGTGGTGGGCCGTGGGCCGTGGGCGTTGGGGTCGTGGGTGGAGGGTTAGTGTCTTGGGTGGGTGTCGTTATTGTTGTTGTCTTTTCTTCTTTTTTTTCTTTTTCTCTTCCCCTTTTAGTTCCTGTGTCATTGTCTTTATTTTCCATTTTCTTTTTCTTTTTTCTTTTTTTCCCTTCTACCCAATATGTATGTGTATGTGTATGTGTATGTATGTGTATGTATGTGTATGTATTTTTTTTTTCTTCTTTTACTCAGATTTGAAAAAGGTGTGTCGATGTATGTGCCCCGAGTAAAGTCACATATATTAAAGTAACACATATTCTATTTTAAAGTCACATGTATCTTTTATAAGAGTAACAACATTCTCTATTAAAGTTACACGCTTTATTTATAAAAGTCACATATATCGTATATTAAGGTAACACATTTTTTTATTAAAGTTACATAATATTTGTATAAAAATGACCTTAAAAGTTACACTTCTTGGTGTTAGATCTTGGTTTTCTTGTTGGTTTTGTTTGTTTTTCTTTTATTTTTTTTCAGATTTAAAAAAAAATGTGTCAAATGTTGACGTCTATTAAAGTAACATATATTATCTATTAAAGTAACACATATTATCTATTAAAGTAACACAAATTCTTTATTAAAGTCACATATATCGTTTATTAAAGTAACACTAATTATTAATTCTAGATCTGAAAAAAAGGTGTCAAGTAATAATGACTTCTATTAAAGTAACACAAATTCTCTATTAAAGTTACACATTTTATTTATCAAAGTCACATATATCGTCTATTAAAGTTACACATTTTATTTATTAAAGTCACATATATCGTCAATTAAAGTTACACATTTTATTTATTGAAGTCACATATATCGTCTATTAAAGTTACACATTTTATTTATTAAAGTCACATATATCGTCTATTAAAGTTACACATTTTATTTATTAAAGTCACATATATCTTATATTAAAGTAACACACATTATTTATTAAAGTAACACAAAATGACCTTATAAGTTACACTTGTAGATGTCAGATCTGTTTCTTTTTTTAGTTTTTACTCTTGTTTTCAAATTTTTTTTCTAGATCTACCTTTTTCTAGATCTACCTTGCTTTTT
>JAIUZE010000454.1:0-49727 GCA_022085475.1 Heliosperma pusillum
CTATAAGTTCAGTTCAGTTCAGCTCCTATAAGTTCAGTTCAGCTCCTATAAGTTCAGTTCAGTTCAGTTCAGCTCTTATAAGTTCAGTTCAGAAAAGTTCAATTCTTACAAATTAAGTTTAGAAAAATTATACAAAATATATTATTTATGAAAACCGATATAAAAACATTTGACATTAATTATTGGATACATACATTATCATTGAGACCGCCCGAAGAAATTGTAGAGTATTTCAACTATCGACATTCATTATTTTTGAATGAAAGTTGAAATGACATTTGGTTAATTGAAAAAAAGTTGGAAGATGTTAACAAAATATGCTCTAAATGTCACAAAAGTATCAAATGTCTATTATTGTTTCTACATTCACACTCCATAATTTTATAAGGATGCATACTCTTGGAATACCTATTATACAACATGACGTGAATATTCAAGAAACATTAGATTCAGACATGTTTGATTATAAGCGGAAAAATGCCATGTTCAAGATACGAAACAAGATAGTAAAAAAACATTTGGCGAGACAATGGATTCGTTGTTTCGAGTGATAGTGAAGATGAAGAAGAAAGTGATGAGGAAGATGATTATATAGAAATGATGGTTAGAAAACGATGTAATATGTAATTTATTTTTTTATCGTAATGTAAACGTAGTAATCTGTATCAACAAACCAATGTATATAAATCGGAATAATGTTATTATCTTACCTTATGTTTTAGAGTATATTTTTTTTTGTATGACAATCCTTTCCAAAAGATAATGATAATAATAAAGTTCAGTTTAGTAAAGTTTAGATTCTATAAGATCTATTCAATTATGTAAAATTAAGTTCAGAAAAGTTCAGCTCCTATAAGTTCAGTTCAGTTAAGCTCCTATAAGTTCAGTTCAGTTCAGTTCAGCTCCTATAAGTTCAGTTCAGTTCAGTTCAGCTCCTCTAAGTTCAGTTCAGAAAAGTTCAGCAAATTTCAGCCCAAAAGAACAGGGCCTTACTGTATGTAAAATTTTGTGTGAAGTGGACTTATTTCGCATGATTTATGATTTTTATACGATAAAACGGAATAAATAAAGGTCAAATGGTTAAAAAAACTTTCGCTTTGAATATCACCATGAAACTTTAGTATGTTGTCACATGCATGTTTTTCTGTAATACTGGAAAATTTCAGACTTATATGATTTGTCTAGCATGATTTATGAATTTTTAATGTAAAAATGGCATAAATAGTGACTTATTTAGCAATTATAGCTAAATTAAATTTCATGTTAAGAGAAAATTTTTCCTGGTTGCTTAAATGTCCCAAATTACTGATCTAAAGTTGAAATTTTAATTTGATTAATTTTCACATGCTTTATGTATTTTATTTGATAAAACCGATAAAGCGCAACCGATTTTTCTCAAAAACGATTCAAAATTTTTAACCATGATTTTTGATATTATGAGTGTCATGGAAATGTTACAGAATGTACAAAAATTTAAAATTCAAATTTTGAAATTATTGTAATTAAATTTGGATTTATTTGATTAAAATTTGATTTTAAAAGTCAAATTATGAGCAATTAAATAACAACAAGTTGAATTATTGTCAAAAATTGAGTGATAACTAATTTTTGAGTCCTAAATCAGTTGGGATAATTAACTTGGACTTAAATATGATTTAAGTATTGTTTGGTGATTTTAAAATGTTATTATCACGCATTTCCGTAAAACCGGGTTATATACGATATAAACCGTAATATAGGACGTTTTGCATTTAAAATGAGCATGTTTTATACATATTATTATGCTGCATATTTAATTATGAATGTCATATTTTGGTTGATGTAATTTGGAATTATGTAATTTATTCCTTGTATGGCCTTAGTTTTAATCGATATTACCCGAAATGTAAGGGAATATTGATTCGGTTGTAATTTAATGTAATATCGTATCACTTTTATTGTATTATTTTATTTTACAAATGTATAATAGGAAATTTGTAATTATTTGTAATACCGGAGTTACCCAAAGACGGTGCCATTCGGAAAGGAGTTCCGAGAGAGACGGTGACCTTGGGAGGCGTGCTTATGAAGTTCAAGGGACCAAAGGAGTTGGTTTCCGAATTTGTAATAGATTATATGATTTTCTATTCTAGGAAAGGCCATACTAAGAGTTTTATTTTTATTCTTGCATTTTATTTAATATGTTTTGCATGCACTGCCAAATCGCCATAACATGACATGCATATTTTATCGAGTATTCGATCGTGTCAATTAAAACTATTGTTAATTCATCGATTTAGTTCACTTAAACGAGATAGATAATAAATTGACATGACCCCTCATAATAAATAATTGAGATCAAGCCTTACCAAATGTAGAACCCATGAATCCCAATTTTGCAAGGAAGTAGGCACGGCTCACCGGGGTGCTAAACTTGTTACGTTGGGTAAGTGGGGTAATAAATGTTATTATTTCGAAATTTGGATTGAGCTCAACTGGAAGTATTCGCGACCGTAGCCGCATGTGTTCCGGGCTTAAGATAAATATTAAAGTAATATTATCGGCCGAGAGTTCTAATGTAGAATCGATTAAAGAGTTAATCCACCGAATTATGTTAATGAGGGATGAATCGGCTTACCGTGCCCAAGTTGATATGAATTTGGATCTCGGAATCATTTATAATAGTTGGGTAGAGGTCACTATTTAAATGCTAAAGTTGTTTAAAATGTTTACAAGTATTTAAAATGATAAATGTTGACATTTCCTTTATGTCTAAAACTTGTAGTTAATATTGTTTATTCGCAATGGCAAATGCTAATTCATCCACCACCACCAATGCTAAAACTCTCACGTATGTCTCATGGCTTCAATCTTTCATGGATCGATGCAAGTTAGAAAAGAATGGCGCTAGTTTTGCCAATTGGGATGCGCAAATCCGCTTGGCCGCGGAGGGTGACGACAAGCTTCGTTACCTTACCGAGTCCTCTCCCACCGCACCTAATGAAAAGTCAACCGCCGCTGCAAGGCAAGCCTATGAGGCTTACCATAAAGAGTCCGCCGCGATCAAAAATGTTTTGATCTTCTCTATGGAGGTCGATGTCCAAAGGAGTTCCATAAGATGAGCACGGCCTATGAGATCTATGTCAAGCTTGTGACCATGTTTTCACAAGCTCCTAGGATCATACAATATGGGACGGCTTCCGCATTTTTCGACATGAACCTAAAAGAGGGCCAAAAGTTAACCCTCATGTACTCAAATTGATTGAGCATATCGAGACTCTCAAAATGCAAGGGGTCCACATTCCCGAACAACTAGTTATTAATTGAGTACTTCATTCCTTGGGGAAAATCAAGGTTTATGTGCAGTTTAGGGTAAACTACAATATGCAAAACATGAAAACCTCTCTTCATAAATTGCACAAGATGCTTGTGCAAACTGAGAGAGATATGGAGCTAAATGTTAGCACCTCCAACGATGTACTCCATATCAATAATAAGAGTAAGGGGAAGTTCAAGAAAGGTGGTAGTAAAGGGAAGAAGCCTTCCACCTTCAAGGGAAAGAGTAAAGCTATTGAGAATAGCTCTCCCATGCCCATGAAGGGTGCCTCCAATGAGTAAAAATGCCATTATTGTAATGGCATAGGGCATTGGAAGAGGAATTGCTCTAAGTATCTTGGAGATCTTAAAACCGGAAAGATTGTTGCAGTAGGTAAATAATTTATCCCTATCGTTTATGTTATGATCTCAACTTTGGTATATAGATACGAGTTGTGATTCTTACCCTATTTAATTGTAATTAGGGCATCCTAGCAAGGATAAAGGCAAAGACAAGCAAGCCTAAGAAAGCTCTTCAAGGGAAGCTAAGGTAGCTACCCATGATTGAAGACCTATGGAAGCTTGGTCTCATTTTAAATTGTCGAAATTTTGGGATGTATTTTGAGACATTGATTTTAAACATTTTATAATTTCCTTGTTTGACATGGAATTTTGTTCAATTCTTTTTATTGACATTGGTTGTAATTGGATTTAGTGACTTGGTTTTCAACCCAAGTCACTCGGTTTGTTGAAACTTTTAGTTCTAAAAACTTGTCATCATACTCTACTTGCACTAATAACATAAATTGCATCGACTTAAATTGATCATATTAGTATTATGATGATTGGATCATTATAATAAAAGACTAAGAATTCGATTCTCATTTTGAAAGATCAATTGCTAAGTCAAAATTGAGTTATTGAACTCAAAGTAAGGAATCTACCAAACCAATTGGCCACACCACTTATAAAGATAGTAAATGACATGAATATGAGTTCACCTCTTTAGCTTATAGAACTAGTCTATCTCTAAGCTAAGATTCGTATCTTTACAATGAAGTTTTTAGTAGATCACTTAAGGTCATGTTGTGATACTTATACCGCCCTCACGAGTATGAGTACAAAATTGTTTGTGACTCATAAGGCTATCTTTAAAGAAAATAGTTGTATTTTTTTCTAAAGCTAGAGTGGGAGAAAATAAGCCACAACGTAAAACTGGTTAGGAACTAGTGAGGAAACCAAAAGAAAGTGTTCTTAGTTTAGACTCAAGACTAATGAGGAGACCAAAAGAAATTGGTCTTAGGTGAATCCTTAGACTAGTGACGAGACCAAAAGAAAATGTTCTTGATATAATAAGATTATGATCTATGAAGTGGAAGTACCTAGAAATTTTAAAATTCAATTTTCTAACGTAAGAGACTTATGAGATTAAATGGGATCTATGCAAAGGAATGATGTATTTAGAGTTGTCCAATGATAAATCATTCTATAGACATGAAGATGTTTTATTTGGAGGTGTCCAATTATAGTTGCATGGGAAGATATGAAAATGTCTGCAAAAGCTAAGTTAATTCGTAACTATGCTTAAATCCATATCATCAGTAAAATACCTCATAGTGTGTATGTACAAGATACACAACAGAACCACGTGTCAAAATAGGGATTTGGAATGGGATGTGTAGATGACACAAGCCTAAGGTATCTACCTGGAGGTTATGATGATCTTTTCTATTATGAGATATAAGAAGAGTTTCACTCGAATTGTCGAAAAGTCATGTATAGACATGAAGTTCAGAGGGAGTTAAAGACATGGAGTTCAGTGGGAGAAATTGTTTTCCACGTGAATGACGTATCACTCATTGTGAGTAACGTATTTGTGTTACCTTTTTGAAAGGAGTGGTTGGATTTTAATGCTGGATGAAAGAGGGCAACATGTATGCTAAAATCAAAATCTATTGTGGAATAGAAGATTTTATTTTGGCATTTAGAAAAGTGTCTTATATCGATAAGATCCTTTATCTATTTCAACAAGTTAAATAGGTTATTTATGTTGATAAAAGTGGGATCACTATGAAAGGGTCATAGTCATCCACTGAACCTAAGAGTTGTTGATCACATGAGACCAATCATGTATGCCATTACATGCACATACCTAAATGAATTGTATGCTGGGAGCATGACAAGCCTAAAACAAATCAATCCACATGAGAGTCATTGGATAGCCTACAAGAACATCCGTAGAGTTCTCGAGGAGAACTAGGGATACATTCTTGTGTTTGGTAGAGAAAATTTGATAATGTGGTAAAGGATACACAAACCCAAATTTCCAAACTTATAAGGATTTATCCGAATCCTAGGCATAATATAAGAAGCGAATAACTAAAAGGATGATTGAAGAGTAAATCATTATCAATTTTGTAAATAGAGACATAGTACATTATGATGAGGATAATATGGCTTACAAGGAGCTAATGGTAGATTCTTTTACCTAAATACCTATCAGTTATCATGATAACGAGTGGGAGCATCTTTCAAGTTAAAGAGCCCAACACTAGATAGAGATCTAGACATGTACGTAGATGAATTCATGTTATTAAGAATAACCTTGGATGGAAGGAAAAAGCAATTTACAAGGTTGGAACAAATGAATACATGGTATATTCATCACCCAAGCCTTTATTGCATTTAATAAGATCGTCATGAATTGTCATAGACGAAATAAACTTTATATTATATGATATGAAGCAATAACATTGTAATGATTGTTCATATATGATAATCACATTTATTGTTTGATTTTAATAAACTCGGCTTTGTGCTTTGTTATATCCAAATGGATTGTAGAGACAATTTTTGGACTCCATTAAAGTGGACTGGATTAACATAGCATTGGCTCCTAGTTGCTTATATGAGGTGACGTCTCCAAGTGACTGGAGTGTGATGTGATTGATGACAGGTTCAAGTGCCATAGGGTCATAAGGGATGACCAATCGATCACATAGACAGACTGTAAGGGACAATCCGTCGGGCAGTGACTGCTTATAGAATTCTGGCAATTCTTGTAGCCTGGTCGTGGCAAGAGCTACTAGTATTCTTTTTGAGTCAATTCTTTGACTAAAGACTGTTCGCCTAAGGTGGCACAGTTTCAGAGTGACTTTGATTTATTCTCTACGACCTTCGTAACTGGGGTCAAATTGGAATCTTTTGGGTCATGATGAGCTGTGGCTATTCGAAGGGAATAGTGCGATAGGAATTGTCCACCCCTTGTCAAGGTTGTTTTAAATCTCAAGGCCACTCGAGGTGGAGTAAGCTGAAAATGCGTGGCCACGCTCGGAAGGTATCTATGGTAGATAATTCCGGTCAGACAGTTACTCTTCAGATCGAGGAAACCACTCTTGATATGATCAAATACAAGTACGACCTGCAAGACACCTTGCATTTAGTGGGAGATCGTAATAGGACAAGATAATTGGTGATGCACACTTGTCTCGGACAAGTGGGAGATTGTTGGAGTAAGTGTCCTCAACAATAGTGCGATCACATGATTAAATCTCAATAATAAGAATACAAAGGGATGATGAACATAATAGTCAACTGGTCAACATAAATCAGTAACGATTGGCTCAATTGAGTTTGACGTTTCTCTCGTATGACGGTGGTGATCAGTTGATCCTTTAAGGTCACACTTAAAGGACAATCCCCTAATCATGTACATTAATTAATTGTATAGAGATACAGATTAATCAATCCTTTTAAAGAGAACTAAGTTTATATTAGTGAGAATTATATCTTATTGTAATATGATTAAATAAGATTCATTTTAGTAATTTAATTATTATATTACTAAGAATGCATTATGTTTATGAAAAATTTGAGATAAGTGAAATTGGTCGATTATAATTACAAATTGTTGTAGATTATATTAACCAAATATGAGATGACCCATTTTGTTTACATGTAATTATAAAATGTGACTTAAAATGTGAAGTCTAATTTATTTGTTATGAAATTGCATTTAAATTAGTTAAATGTAAATTTATAAGCTAAATTACATGTTGCATGTCACATATCACATTTGTGACAAATGACAAATTACAAAAATAAAATGGACACCCATTTTATATGGGTGCACCGGTTTTTGGTGGGTAAGTTAAGGGTGATAATTAGTTGATTTGTTTAATGGGTAAACATAATCATTTTCACCTAAAAACCTAGTAACCACCCTAGTGCATTGTTAAGAACAAATAGCATGCTCACCCTTCCCCATGTACCATGGGTGGCCGGTCCATCTAGCATGCTTAAGAGGACGTGTTCTTCTTATTTTTAATAACACATCTCATACATGCAAAGGATGCTTATCTCTCATAAAAATACAACTTCTCACACTAGAAAAGCTTGAGAAGCTTCATACAAACTTAAGTTTAAAATATTAATACAAGATTACTAAGAGTAGTAATAGTGGTATAAATTTTATTTTAAGGGAGACTACTATATTATACTAGTGTAGTATTTTAGTAGTGATTTAGAAGTTGTCTTGGGTGAAACTTATTGGAGAGTTTCTAATTTGAAACTAGGAGTTCATCCTTTGATTTATAGCTCAAGAACCAGAGTAGGAAGGAGTCCTATCTTGTGCCCAAAAATTCGTTCGAATCCAATGTAAGGAACAAATATTTCTTCTCTTATTTTTCTTTTGTTATGCATGCATAAGATCCTTTAGTTTAATGAGTAAACTAATTGTAATATGATATTAGTGATGTCTAATATTGAGTTTAAGAAACTTACATTACCATGTCTCCATGCCTTTCGGGATGATCCTTTCATTCATCTAGGTGAGTTAGAGAGATAACACAAATCCCAGTATCCTCTAACACCATAGTACCTCCCACTCCATTCCATTTTTGATCACCCTCGTTTAGCATCTATGAATTCGACAGATGTACACTAAGCTGATACGGTCACAAAAGTATTTTGCATCTATAGTATTAGTTTTGCGTAATTGGCCAAACTTGTTACTGTAAAAAGAGCAGAACTCATCCACATTCTCAAAGAACAAACAAAGCAACGCGCCGCGCAAAGTCCATATGCTGCTCATGGGACACGAAATAAAATCGGCCCCTAGCCAGTTAAGATTGAACGTCACTATGCTCTTGCATTTTAACATCTGGATATCCTATGTCGTCAAAAAAAACAAAATCCTCAGCTTCTCACCATTGCAAGGATGAGCCGATGCCAAGACAGCTTTGAGAATAGTATCAATCGTGGAATTCTTAGTCCTCGTCAGATTCGCTTTTCCAGACACAAATCGATATTGTCTCTAAATGAGCACACTTATTCAAGGGACTCATTTCACTCCTCTTTCTCATTCCACATTTTCAACAAATATACATTTCTTCTTTTGTAAAACTGCGTTTTTGAGTCCAATCTTTCAATTTGCGTCAGTTTAGGCCACCAACATGCAAACATGTAATTTATGTGATTTCTACGTTGTAACACCCGCAAATGTACCCTATTTTTATATTAAAAATATTATACGGATACTTTTAAGCGAAATTTTAGTTTTAGTCTAGAACTTAATTTCCCGTGTCTATTTTAGAAAATCCGAGTTCGTTTTCGGACTGTACTTGAAATTCCGAGTGAGCTACGCCTTAAGGTGCTTTTGGGCTTTTTCCATGTTTTTCCACTTACTCACCTTATATCCCCTTAAACCCTAACTCCCTCACTCACCTTCCACTTACTCCTTCTTCCTCAACAAGTAACCATAACCCTAAACCCCATTTTTGATCAAGCTTAAGTTCCACACTACTCCTTCGTCCCTTGTTCAAATTCGCTAATTTTCGTCATAATATTCCCCTCTCATCGCCCTCTATCTTAATTGGTAATAAAATTACCGTCTTTATCACTTTTCAATTTATCTGTCTTTCTCAAAGGTGAATTATATTCAACTTTTATTGTCAAATTGTAGGTGGAGACCTTCAAGACCTCGACAACGACTACTATTTAGTAGAGGAGGACCTAGACGAAGACTGACGACGCGAAAAGGTACTGGTGAAGGGTTACTCGATATCATTACGTGTTTTAATAAGTTTTTGATGTTAGTAAACGTATTTAGGATAGGATGAGTATTCATAGGACTTGTGTTTGTTAATGGTGGTTGTTGTTTGTTGATAGTTGTTAATGAGTGTTGATGATAGTTGATATTTGTTGATGTTCATGGGTGATAAAGCATAGTTTATATTATGCTCCCAGCCGGCCGACCGGCTGCCGGTCAGATGACCAGCTGGGAGGGTGGCTGACATTTACGTTGCATTTTGGTGTTATGTTGGTCTCAGCCGGCCGACTAGCTTGTGGTCAGCCGACCGGCTGAGACACCCCCATTTCCTTCTTCTTTTTCTCAAGTGACATATGGTCTAGCCGGGTAGCCCGCAGCCGATCCACTTGACCGGCTGGATCACCCTGTATTTTCAATTGTTTTCATTTGTTACCAAAACGCCAGCCGGGTAGCCGGTCCACCTGACGGGCTGGCACACGCTGCATTTCCCTTTCTATTCTTTTCTTATACTTTCATTTATAATAGTTCGCATGATTCGTTTATCGCATAAATTTACGTAATAGCTTTAAATATTCATGTTTGGAATATTTGGTATTCCATTCGCTTGTATCGTAAGTTTTGTGACGGTTTTTGATATATCCCACTTTGAGCCGGTTTTACATATGTTATGATTTGAGCACTAATTGTTAAGTGCTATGAACTCTCATTCCCCGGCTACCTCCTCGCTCGATAGACTGGAATGTCGGAACGAGGAAATGTATCGTTAATGCTTAAATGCCTGTTTTAGTGGGGATATGACGACATTTTTGGGAGGCGAACACAATGCGTTGATCGACCCGGCCGTCAAATGTCGTATACTTGCGAGGTGGTGTCATTGCAAGTAGCGTACCGCTTGTTTATGATGCTTGTGCTCTTTCCGCCTCTTTCGTGAAGGTTGACCGAATTTGGGGTACTCGGCTTCTGTGTTTGACCATCGCATGTCGAATCGGAAAATGAGATTCCGGGAGTCTGGCCAGGTTTAGACTAGGACCGTATTATTATCGTCTTTCTACCAGGAGGAAATGAGTCTACATATACGAAATGTTAATCGTGTATGCGTTCAAGGAAATGTTTATCCAGTGGATGCGATTTCAATCATACTTGTTATGTACATGGTGCTAGTGCGTGTCATTTACCGTGAGAGATGTTGTCAACGTATTCGTACGTTTGGATGGATGATTATATGATTGATTATTTGTGACCGTTGGATGACTTGGCGTGGTTTATATGTCGAGTCTCTATCTTATCAAGTATATGCCGCTAACGGTGAGATGCAAGCCCTAGTGAGTATATAGTTGCCTAAGGGTGTCTTCCCCGAGTCTATCTATAATATGATGCTTACCGTTTCATACTTCATGTATCTCTATCCTTATATATTTAAATGCCTATTTATCCTTCTCGTAATTCACATGTATATTTATATATGTATGCTTCTACTTATGTATTTCCGTTTAAGTATGTTATTTGTGATATGACTCGGAGAACCCGGAGTTACTCCCCACTGACTGTGGCGTTCATGTTTTCATGGATGAACATGTTGCTTGGATGGATTTTGCTTGTTATATTTTGGGTTCGGGTGTGAGCTAGCGGGCGTTGGCCTCGACGATTCACCCCTAGACGTTTCTTAGCTAGTTTGCTAACAACTTTGATATTTGATAACGTTTCGAGAGACTACGTCTCTTTGTAATATATTATGCTTTAAGTTTGTAATTATTTGACATTCCTCGTACTTTTATTTTGGCATGTAAAAAGGTTTCAAAAATACCGTATTTTCCGCTATATAAATCGCATGCTTTTTATGTTTTATTTCCGCTATCGCGAGGGTTGTCACATACGTGATGTGATTTTCCGCAGCATGACGACAAAGCCGTTGTCTACCAAACATGTTTTGTCTTCATACTAACCTGCAGGGACAGAAAACATTCAGCAATAGAAACACTCAGGCCATCAAATACAACTAAAGGAGGTTTCTACATCAAGCTGGGGTCTCTCGTCCAAGACCGTATCAAAATCAAAAAACTGGGGGCTCTCGCCCAAAACGAAAATTCTCGCCAAAGTCAAATCCAAAGCCAAAGCAAAAGCCAAGTCCAAAACAAAGTCCAAAATTCAAAACTGAGGGCTCTCGCCCAAGACAAAATCCAAAATGTACAAAAACAAGCCAAAATGTACAAACCAACAGCAAAATAGCAAAAGACAACTAATCCTCATAACCAAGCCCAACTAGAACAAGCAAGCTACCTCCTCCTAGGACTATTACATCTCGCGCTGGAAGAAATGCTACATTTCAAATCACTCCTCTTCAAAATACAACAAAATGAACAAGGAACGAGAGGTTCATACCTATCAATCCCAAACACCAACGAGTGTCTCAACGGCTGTAGCCCTCAGCCGATTGTACACCCTCCATAACGCTACGTGCCGAGACGGTGCCACCTGCATTCAAATCAAGTGCATTCCTATGCAATAGCCAACATCAGAAAATCATACTCCAGCACCTTGAGGTAAGCTGGGGGCTTGACGCCTACCACCTCGATCTCATACAGACATTGTAAGAAGAACCCTGGCTCTTCTGTCCCTCACCGATGGCCACATCAAACAATCCCCAGTGATTTCAAGCAACGTAAAGCAGATCCTCAGCGGTTACAGCATGTCAATCAATCCCCAGCGGTTTCAACAACGTCAAGCAATCCCCAATGATTTCAAACGATCCCAAGCGATTTCAAGCAACGTCAAGCAATTTTTTCAAGCAATTTCAAGCAACCCCAGCGAGGTTACAACTCTTGCTGCGCCTTTTCCCCAGCAAAGCTCTACTTGGGAGTTTGGTTATTACAAGTTTGTTGCTTGTGGGCCCAAATCATTTTCAATATATCTATCCCTAGCAAGAATCCGCCTGAAGACAGACACAGACAGATTCTCACTAGTTCGCCTGAAAAAAGACGTAGCAAGATTCTCACAACATGCCCATTCAACGGCAGGAAGAATCTCACAACATACGCCTTTTCAACGGCTGGCGAGCCTCACTACGCACGTTTTTCAGCATTTGGCGAGCTTCATCACGCGCTCTTTCCCCAACGAGAGTTCACCTGAAGACAGAGACATGCCGCTTCTCACATATGATCTTATCCCCAACGCCTAGCGAGCTTCATCACGTCCCTTTATAACAGCTGGCGAGCTTCATCACGCGCCCTTTCAACTGCTGGTAAGCTTCATCACGCGCCCTTCTAATGATTAGCGAGCTTCATTACACACCCTAATGCAGCGGCTGGCGAGCCTCACAACAAAACCTCATAAGAAGATTCTCAAGTATAACTTCTTCTTATGGCTGGCGAGCTTCCGTACGTAGACTAAAGAACTTTAAACGACCCTCCCTGACCGTCGACAGACTTTAAAATGTTCCCAACGACAAGTCCTTGGTTCAGACCCCTTGAACCGCCTCGCGTCGCCATAGTCGTCAAGTTGTAATGTTCGATTGACCTGATGGCTATACTTTGACTTTTGCCTTGTCCAAGCTTCAGTCAAACTGGGAGCTCTGTAGATACCTCAAATTTGCACCTTCCGCATGTTTGTTACTGCGAAACGTTGTATGACAGTTCATATGTTCATCGTCAAGTGATAGCTCAAGCAGTTGTGTCTACCCCTTGGTCGTCATCTACGTGTAGATATGGTCGTTTTGACAGTTATTAGAGTCATTTTGGTGCCTGGGTCAAAAAACGCTTTATTTTATGATAACCGTCTTTTAAAACCGTGCTTGAACGCTCGAGAATATTACGGATATTTTAATATTTCAAAAACTTATCCTTTTTGGTAAAATATATCCGTATTTTATTAAAGAGTATTCGAGATCCATCAGGATACCTGTCTCGTTTTGCATTGACCTACCATTTTGACAAACTCAACCAAATTAATCAACTTTAATCAATCGATTTTCCTCTTTCGAGGGCGGGCACTTTCATTACATCGAGTTGAGCTATCGCTAAAAGCCAACTTAGTTAACTCGTTTTGTCAAACATGTAAGTCTGAGGTTGAAATAATCTTGTATTGTATTTTATTTATTTATCTGGTTCTTGACTTAGATTAATAGTCCATGTTAGTGGGTTTTCGTCGTCTTTAATTCGAGGTCGTGTCTTAGAAGGTTAGATTCGTTCATATCTAGTCCTTAGACCCATGTTTGATATAGTTTAGTATAGTTAAAATATACTAAAACACTTCAATCTGACTCGTAGATCAATAATAAACCGTAAACATACAAACGAACACTAATTAATCGTGATTCAAGCTTCACAACCAGAAACCAGATCAAGAGCAGACGCAGGAAAGGGTGCGCCTCTTCCAAAGGACGCACCACCTACAGCGCATGTTCTGGGTTGTGTTCTGTCTCTGAACTTCCTGGTTCGTTTCGACGTAGTTTAATTCGTTAAATAAATTGACTATTAATCGTCGTATTATCGCTGTTAATCTGATTCTTTAGTTTTCTTAATTATTTCATTTTGTTCAAATCTTTCAAACATGTTTCCGACATAGATCCCTGGAATCCAATGTAATCTTTATTGTTTTGTAATTTTAATTCTCTTGTAAGCATCGAACGATTCTCGTCTTTTTCTTATGTCAATTGAATCTAAACCCTAGTTTAACATAATTGATTGCTAAAATACATGTCAACCGACTAGTCTTAACTCACATGCTAGGATCAAAACTTGGATGTTGCATAGCATGCATATAACCGACAACACATTGATAACAGAAGAGTTTTTTTAACCATTAGTAGAGGCCGCTATCGAGGCGGGCGGGATTAGGTGTTCGATCAAAAGAGCTTCCTAATACGTACTCTCACCCCTTACTCCAGATCTTTGTGAGCACCCGTGTTTATTGTCATCCACGAGAGTCGTTCTAGACATAGAATTAGAAAATGAAGTGGTTTTTGACCCGGACTCCAAATAAACTCTAATGATTGTCAAAACGACCGTATCGGCATGTAGATGATGACCAAGGGGTAGACGCAAGTATTTGAGTTATCACTTGACGATAAACTTATGAACTGTCATAAATCGTAGATGACGGCCAAGGGGTAGACATAAGTGTTTGAGCTATCACTTGACGATAAACTTACGAATTGTTGTAAATCGTTCCGCGTACCAAACATGCGGTCCAATCATCACTGGGTGGTTTAGGAAAGGTGTAGAACTAAGGTATCTACACCAAGATTTTTAAAACTAGGGCAAGAGACCAACGACGAATGAAAACACGATCGTCCGTTCTAGCACACTTACTCAAAAGGACTCGACTTGTGAAGTGCGAGTGCGCCACTGTGCTAAGTGTGTTTTGAAAATGACAAGATTTGAAATGTTTGTACTAAGCAACTGTCCTGTGGTTGTAGAAGTGACGACTCGAAGTGGAGAAAAGATAATTTTGACTGGACATTTGGGTAGAGTTTCGACTCATTTTGCTCTACTTTAGGCCACCTTTGAAAAGGCTTTACAGTTTTGAAAAGGATTATTTTTTTTTGAAAAGTTCGTCGTGGTTTTATTTACAAAATGGTGATCATGTATAGGTTAAACACATTTATACAGGCATTATAACGGTATGCTGAGTGTAATTAAAATGGTTTTGACGTAAAGGGTGGGTTGTCATACCAAGCAAGCAAACAGGGATCTGTGGAGAGTTTCGCGCCAAACTTGAGTAACCTCGGTTCCTAGTCCATTTCCTCGAGTAGTGAAAGCTCTCGATACCAACATGAGTATGTACCGCGGTATGGTTGACGTCAATCGTTATGCATCCTTAGGTCCAAATAAGAATTTGGACCGTCCAAACGGGACGATTGGTCGAAAACGGTTGGGTTGGGCCTAGGAAAGCTGAAGAAAATGACCTAAGAAGGTCGATTAATGAAAATCGACAACTGTCTCGTACAAACTATTCCCTAAACTTTTTCAAGTTTTACCCTGGGTAACACATAAGTAGATTTCCCCACCGGAGTCGCCAACCAGTGGTACACAGGGAGACCACGGATGGGCGCGCTTGGGAGGACAAGCGTAAAAATACGCATTTGTGGAGTTGCCGCCAATTTTTATGGGAAATTAGAGTCATTCTAGAGGACAACCGTTCAAATACTTTATGCCATGTCAGGAGACAAAATGATGACATGAACACTAAGAACTCGTTACCCTTAACATTCTATGTCTAGAATGACTCTCGTGGATGTCAATGAGCATGGATGTTTACATAGATCTGGAGTAAGGGGCGGTGGTACGTATGTTGGAGTAAGTGTCCTCAACAATAGTGCGATCACTTAATTAAATATCATTAACGAGAATACAAAGGGATGATTAACATTATAGACAACTGGTCCACATTAATCGGTAACGATTAGCTTACTAGAGTTTGACGTTACTGTCGTATGACGGTGGTGATCAGTTGATCCCTTGAGGTCACACCGAAAGGACGATTCCCAAATCAAGAATATTAATTAATTGTATAACGATACAGACTAGTTAATCCTTAATTAGAACAAGTTTGTATAAATAGTGAGAATTATATCTTATTGTAATATGATTAAATAAGATTCAATTTAGTAATTTAATTGTTATATATATTACTAAGAATGCTTAATGTTTATGAAACATTTGAGATACGCATAATTGGTTGATCATAATTATAATTAGTTGTACATTATATTAACCAAATATGAGATGACCCATTTTATATATATGTGATTATAAATTATTACTTAAAATGTTAGGTTTAATTTATTTGTTATGAAATTGCATTTAAATTAGTTAAAAGCATATTTATAATATAAATTATGTGTCACATGTCACACATATGACATATGACAAATTAAAAATTATAAAATAGATACCCTTGTAATATGGTGCACCGGTTTTTGGGGTTGTAGGGTAGGTGTTTAGGTAGTAATTGTTGTTCTTATTAAGAATTAAACAACATGATTACATGCCTAACCTAGATCCTACTCTACTACATTGTGAAGACAAAAAGCAAGCATGCTCACCCTCCCCCATGACCTTGGTGACCGGATTTTGTCTTCTTATTACCTACTAGAAATCTCATACAAAATACAACAAGTTATTTTGTATCTCTCACTAAGAAACTTAAGAAGTTTCTCTTACAATAAAGTTCACATATTACTAATAGGATACAAGATTACTAAGAGTAGTAATAGTTGTATTAGTATTATTATCAAGGGATTCTCTTACATTATTCTAGTAAAATAATATAAAAGAGATTTGGGATAGTCTAGGTGCAACTTATTGGAGTGCTTCTATACTTGAAGCTTGAGGAAAATCATTCCATAATCATTTAAGCTCAAGAATAAGAGTAAGAAGGAGTCTTGCTCTTGTGCCCATTTTGTCCAAAACCAATGTGAGGAAACAAGTTTTCTTCTTATCTTTGTTTTATACAGTTTGCATGCACTAGATCTTGGAAACTAAATAAAGTATTAATTAGTATTACTTAAGAAATGTATTAAGTGTAGGTATATGAACCTAACAATTGGTATCAGAGCATAGGATGTTGCATGCAATTGGTTTTATGAATTTTTTACGAGTTAAAGTAACAAAATAAAACTAGAAAATTAGTGATTTGTAGGATAAAGTCACGAAATTTTTTAAGCATATTATACCTCCTGGTCATATAATGATTATAGGTCATTTTGATGATTTATGTAAGATTATTGCTTTATTTAATGATTTTTGGTAAAATAAACACATTTTAATTAGTAAAATGAACATTTTATGACTAAAAATAGTTAAACTTAGAATATGGACATAAAATTTTAGTATGATATCACCTGCACATTTTAACTACTGTATGTAAAATGTGAGATAAATATGATTTATGCTGCATGATTTATGATTTTTAATGGTTAAAAAGGCTTAAAAAGTGATTATTTTGGCATAAATAGCTAAAATGAATTTTTTGCATGATAAATTATCATATGTTGCATAAATATTTTACATAGCAGATGTATAAGTTGAAAATTAATTAGATTAATTTTCGTGTGATTTTAGTATTTTATTGGTTAAAATCAATTAAAGGCAACTATATTTTTCTCTAAAATGATTTGAAAATTTTTGACCAAAATTTTGACATGATGATGTTCCTGGAAATTTTCAAGAATATTAAAAATTTTAATTTTCAAATTTATGAATTATTGTAATTTAATTTGGAATTATTACATAAAAGTTATGTTAATAAGGGCAAAACCGAGCAATAATGCAAAACCGAGTTGAATTATTGTCAAATAATTAGTGGAGACTAATTTTTGAGTCCTAAAAAAGTTAGAATAATTAACTTGGACTTAAATTTGATTTAAGTATTAATTTGTGATTTTAATTGGTTATTATCACGCATTTCCATAAAACTAGGTTTATATACGATATAAGGTTATTAGGGCGATTTGGCACATTAATATTGCATGAGTTTACATATAATTATGCTGCATTTTTAATTAATGAATGTCATTTTGATTTATGTAATTTTGAATTATGTAATTTGTCTTAGTATGGCCGTAACTTTTAATCGATATTACCCGTAATGTAAGGGAATATTGATTTAGTTGTAATTTTATGTGATCTCGTATCACTTTTATTGTAATATTTAATTTTTACATATGTATAATAGGAAAGTCTTGTAATTTTATTATACATTTTGTAAATATTTGTAATCCCGGAGTTTCCTAAAGACGGAGCAATTCGAAAGGCGTTCCGAAAAAGACATTGTCCTTGGGAGGCGTGCACATGAAGCTTAAGGGACCAAAGGAGTTGGTTTCCAAATTTGTAAATAGATTATCTGA
The DNA here is from genome assembly GCA_022085475.1 of Heliosperma pusillum. Taxonomy (NCBI): domain Eukaryota; kingdom Viridiplantae; phylum Streptophyta; class Magnoliopsida; order Caryophyllales; family Caryophyllaceae; genus Heliosperma; species Heliosperma pusillum. The sequence goes on from JAIUZE010000454.1 coordinate 18,189, forward strand.
TCTTCTATTTATAGGAAGGCCATACTAGGAATTTATTTTATTGCTTGCATTTTATTTATATGTCACATGCATGCCAAATCGCCATATAAACAACACATGCATTTTATCAAGTTAATCGACCGCGTCAATTACAATTATTGATAGTTCACCTATTTTGTTCACTTAATAGGAGATAGATAATATAAATTGACTTGACCTCTAATTTATTAATTGAGATTCAGCCTTAACAAATAGTAGAACCCATGAATCCCAATTTCGTAAGGAAGTAGGTTCGGCTAATCGAGGTGCTAAACTTATTACGTTGGGTAAGTGGGGCAATAAATTGTTATTGCATCGAAATTTGGTTGAACTCAACGGAAAGATTAGGGTCCGTGGCCCATGTGTTCCAGGCTAAAGATGACAATAAAGTATTTCATCGACCAAGAATTCTAATTGTAGAATCGGTTAAAGAGTTAACCCACCAAGTAATATTAATAAAGGTCGTGGAGTCCGTGGCTCACATAAACCCAAGTTAAATGTTGATTGGGTAGAGGTCATTATATAAATGTCATATATGTAATTGGGTAGAGGTCATTATATAAATGTCAAACTAGCTTAAAATGTTTACAAGTATTTGAAAACGATAAATGTTGATGTTTCTTTTATTTTCTATTTTGTAGTCAAACTTATTTATTCGCAATATCGGCAAACGATAATGAGGTTCGACCTCTCGCACCACAACTCACCACCGTATCTTGGCTTAGATCCTTTATGGATCAATGCAAATTCGAAAAGAATTGTTCTAATTTCGCGAATTGGAATGGGCAACTTTGCCTTGACACCTAAGGTGATGGTAAACTTCGTTACCTCACTAAGGCTTCACCCAACGCTCCTAAATGCAAGGTCAACTAACGCCGTAAACGTGGCCTATGAGACCTACCAAATAGAATCGGCCACGATCAAGAATAACTTGATCTTCTCTATAGATGCTGAGCTTCAAAGGAATGTCATAAAGATGAATTCCACGTATAAGATCTAAACTAAACTCGTGACCATGTTTTCACGAGCTCTTAGGATCATTCAATATGAAGTCGCTTCTTAATTTTTTCGACCTTAAACATGAAGGATGGTCAATGTGTTTGCTCCCACATACTCAAATGATTGACCATGTCGAGATACTCAAGAAGTAGGGAATAGTGATTCCTGAGCAACTTGTGATTGACCGCATACTCCACTCCCTAAACAATATCAAAGGGTTTGTTAATTTTAGCGTGAACTTCAGCATGCAAAACGTCCTCACGGCTCTACATGAGTTGCAAAAAATGGTTGTGCAAACCGAGCGTGATAGGGACTACCATGCTAGCACTAGCAAAGATGTTTTGAACATCAAATGATAGAAGCAAAGGGAAGTTCAAGAAGAGTGGACACAAAGGGAACAAGCCCACACTTTCTAAGGACAAAGAAAGGCTATTGGGAATAGTTCTTCTAAATCTAAGAAGGGCATCGCCTCTAACGACAAGTGTCATTATTGTAACGGTATAGGCCATTGGAAATGTATTTGCCCCAGATATTTGGGAGATATTTAGACTGCACGAGTTCTTCCAGTAGATAATAGTTCTCCCGGATGTTTATGTTTTTGATATTAATCTCAACTTTTTATTTTGATACAAGTTGTAGTTCTCAACCTCCTAAATCGGATTTAGGGCATGAGAAGAAGACAAGACAAAGCAAGCTAAAGGTGATCTACGAGATGAGGGAGCTAAGGTAGTGACCACATAATGTAGACCTATGGATTGACTTTGCGTTTTGTTATTTGTCTTCCTAGATATTGTTGTATTTTGAATGTCGTTTTAGAAATTTTTGATTTCCGTGTAAGACATGGAAACTGGTTTTATTTCCATTTTGAAAGACAATTGTTGTACTTTATAATGAAGGCTTGGTTTTCAACCCAAATCATCATGGTTATGGAATTTAAGTTCTAAAACTTTCCATTATACAAAGTTAATATCTTAAACATAAAGTATTGTGACAAATTGATCATATGAGAAAATATAATGATTTGATCATTATAATCACCTAAGTTATGAATTGGATTCTCACTTATGGACTTGTGACTGAGTATCAAAACTTATTTGAAATAAGAAAGATCAATTGCATAGTCAAATCGAGTTAATAAACTCGCACTTGGGGATTTACAATCCATATAAGTCCTAAGATAATATCTTTTAACGCCAATATGACTCCATACGAGTTATGGAATGGATGAGAACCCTAAATTTGTACAAGACATGGATAAAGATCCAAGTATTTAGCTTCGATAGACCAAGTCTATTGAGTAGTTAGAATACAAAGTCTAGACCAATAAGTCAGCTATAGATCACTCAGAGATAATACGAGCATTTACCCCATTAAACCTAGAGTGCAAAGTTGTTTGTGGCTCATGGTGCTATCCTTCAAGAAAATATGTGTATTTTCAAAAGGACAGAGTGGGAGAAAATTTGCCACAAACTAATTTTTGGATAGAGAGGCAAGAGAAAATGTTCTTAAGTTGTCCAAGATTAAAGGCTAGTAATTAAAATTTTTACTTTTTGAAAGTAATAAGAATATGATCTATAAATTGGCGGTTATAATTTCCAATTCGAATTTGTTGCATAAGAGCCTTAAAAATAAAAGATGGATACTATACATATAAAATTACTTGGGGAGGTTTGGACCTCCCTAGGGTGAATAAAACTTTATTGTAAAGTATTGTATATAAGTTTATTGGATAGCCTTCAAGAATGTCCATGAGATTCTCGAGGAGACCTATGAGTTTATTCTTGTGTTTGGTAATAATAACTTAGTTGCGTGTCAAGTGTCACACGAACCCAAGTTTCCAAACCTGCAAATGATCTGGCAAAATCCAAGGCTAAATTTTGTTTTATTAAAAGCGAATAAATAAAAGGGAGATTGAAGTGTCAATCATTGAAAATTCTACAAATAGAGTCTTAGTACATAATCATGAGGATGAGGTGGATTACAAGGATCTAATAACTAGACCCTTTCACCAAGATACCCATCACGTGGTTATCATGATAACAAGTGGGAGTATCTTTCAAGATGAAAGAGCCCAACTCTGGATAGAGATCTAAAATTGTACTTTGATAACTTCATGTTATTAGGAATAACGATGATTGAAAAGAAAAGAAGCAATTCATAAAGTTGGAACAAATGGATACATAGTATATCCACCATCCAAGCTTTTATTGCATTTAGACAAGATGACCATGAAGTGTCATGGAACTTGTTTTCTTTAGATTATAAGATATGAAGCAATAGATTGTGTTGATTGTTCATATGTGATAATCACATTTATCGTCTAAGTTTCTAAAACCTCATTATTGTGCTTTGTTATATCCAAATAGGTTGTAGTGACAACTTTGAACCTTATTAAACTAAACTGGATTAACCTAGCCTTGGCCCCTAGGTGACGCCTGAAAGTGACTGGAGTGTGATGCGATTGATGTCAAGTTCAAGTGCCATAGAGTCATGTGAGATGACCAGTCCTTTGAGGAGGAAGACTGTATGGGACACTCTGTCGAGCAGTGACCGCTTATAGAGTTCTGGAAATACGTAAAGCCTGGTCGTGGTGAGAGCTACTATAGTATTCTTTATAGTCAATTCTTTAAGACTAGAGACTATTCGCCCAATTCGGCATAGTTTCTGATTGACTTTGATTTTTGCCCCAAGCCATTCTGTAAAAGGGGTGAATGGGCAATTATTGGGTCATAAAGGACTCTAATTGTACGAAGGGAATACTGCGATAGAAATTGTCCAACCCCTTGTCAGGGTTAACAAATATCTCAAGGCCACTCGAGGAGTAGTAAGCTGGAAATGCGTGGCCACGCTCGGAAGGTATCTACGGTAGATAATTCCGGTCAGACACTTACTCTCCAGATCAAGGAAACCACTCTAGATATGATCACATGCAAGTACGACCTGCAAGACACCTTGCATTGAGTGGGAGATTTAAAATAGGACAAGAAAATTGGTGACGCACACTTGTTGCTAACAAGTGGGAGATTGTTGGAGTAAGTGTCCTAAACAATAGTGCGATCACTTAATTTAATCTCATTAACGAGAATACAAAGGGATGATTAACATTATAGTCAACTGGTCCACATTAATCGGTAACGATTGACTTACTAGAGTTTGACGTTACTGTCGTATGACGGTGGTGATCAGTTGATCCCTTGAGGTCACATCGAAAGGACGATTCCCTAATCAAGATTATTAATTAATTGTATAACGATTCAGATTACTTAATCCCTTAAATAGAACAAGTTTGTATAAATAGTGAGAAATATATCTTATTGTAAAATGATTTATTAAGATTCAATTTAGTAATTTAATTCTTATATTACTAAGAATGCTTAATGTTTATGAAACATTTGAGATATGCATAATTGGTTGATCGTAATTACAATTAGTTGTAAATTATATTAACCAAAATGAGATGACCCATTTTATATATATATGATTATAAATTATTAATTAAAATGTTAAGTTTAATTTATTTGTTATGAAATTGCAATTAAATTAGTTAAATGCATATTTATAAGATATATTATATGTCACATGTCACCTGTCACACATATGACATATGACAAATTACAAATTATAAAATGGACACCATTGTAATATAGTGCACCGGTTTTTATGGTTGTAGGGTAGGTGTTTAGGTAGTAATTGTTGTTCTAATTAAGAATTAAACAAAATTATTACATGCCTAACCTAGATCCTACTCTACTACAGTGTGAAGACAAAAAGCAAGCATGCTCACCCTCCCCCATGACCTTGGTGACCGGATTTTGTGGTGTTAATAAGGAGAGTTTTCTCTTCTTATTACCAACTAGAAATCTCATACAAAATACAACAAGTTATTTTGTATCTCTCACTAAGAAACTTAAGAAGTTTCTCATACAATAAAGTTCACATATTACTAATAGGATACAAGATTACTAAGAGTAGTAATAGTTGTATTAGTATAACTATCAAGGGATTCTCTTACATTATTCTAGTAAAATAATATAAGAGAGATTTGGGATAGTCTAGGTGCAACTTATTGGAGTGCTTCTATACTTGAAGCTTGAGGAAAATTATTCTATAATCATTTAAGCTCAAGAACAAGAGTAAGAATAAGTCTTGCTCTTGTGCCCATTTCGTCCAAAACCAATGTGAGGAAACAAGTTTTCTTCTTATCTTTGTTTCATATAGTTTGCATGCACTAGATCTTGGAATCTAATTAAAGTGTTAATAAGTATTACTTAAGAAATGTATTAAGTGTAGATTTATGAACCTATAAACGTATTAGGAAGCTCTTTAATCGCACAACTAATCATGCCCGCCTCGATGACGGCCTTTACTAATGATTAGGGAAATCCTTCGTATTTGATATGTTATCGATTATATGCATGCAATGCAACATCCAACATTTTAATCCTAGCATGTAAATTAGACTATCTCGGTGAACATGTAATTAGCACTCAATCATGTCGAAATTCGGAATTTAGAAATAATTACACATGAGAGAAAAGCAAAATCATATAATTACAATGATTAAATAAGATTACAAAGGATTACAAGATCGATGTCAGAAATATATCGAAAACGGAGATTTAAAGAAAAAGTAAAGATTTGAAAACTAAAAGACAGATTAAGAACGATATTACGACTAATAGTTGGTTAATTACGTAATTAAAGCTACGTCAAAGTGAGAATGGAAGTTCAGGGACGGAAGTCAACCCAGAACATTGGCTGCAACAGCTGCGTCATCTGGAAGAGGCGCAAGGCTCATTGCGTCTGTTTTTGAGCTGAATTCTGACTATGAAGTCAGAATCGCGATTAGTTGACATTCGTTGGTATATTTACGATTGATTATTGACCTATAACTCCAGTAGAAATGGTTTAACATATTAATTACACTATAATTTGTATCAATAACGAATTCCAGAGACTTGATATGAACAAATCGATTCATAAAGACCCAATTTTGGTTTAAAGACGAAAACTCGCTAATATCGAACTATTAGGAATTTAGGTTGAGAACAAAACATTTTATATGAAAGATTATATTGAAATATGATTTATGTACGAAGAAAAAGAAATAACAAAAATAACAAAATAGCAGGAACCAAAGAAAGAAGAAGAAGAGCAAGAGCAGGGCAGCCCTTAGAAGAGGCTAAGCAGGCGCTGCAATCCTTTGAGGAGGCGCAGCTGCTACTGCGTTTCTTCTCGACGTCTGATGACTGCTAAAAAGGTTTTGTAAAAGAGATTTTGTTTTGAAATCGGTTTTGAACTTACTTCTAACATAAATCTTATATTAATTGAACGAAAAATAAATAATACAAATAAAAGATGGGATTTACACCCTCAGACATACATGTTTGACGAAACGAGATTAACTAAGTTAACGTTTAGTGATTGCTCGACTCGAAAGTACGTAGAAAGTGCCCTCGTTAGAGGATTTAAATTGTTTGAATTAAATGATTGTGTAGTGGTCAAATTTGGTTGGCCATGCAACATGACGGGTACTCAGAAGGATCTGATGTGACAACTCTCGCGATAGCGGAAATAAAACATAATAAGCATGCAATTTATATAGCGGAAAATACGATATTTTTGAAACTTTTTACATGCCAAAAGAAGAGTACGAGGAATGTCAAATAAATACAAACTTAAAGTATAACAATACAACAAAAAGACGTAGTCTCTCAAAACGTGATCAAACATAAAGTTGTTTAGCAAACTAGCTAAGAACGTCTATCGGTGAATCGTCGAGGCCAACGCTCGCTAGCTCACACCCGAACTCAAAAACAAGCAAAATCCATCCAAGCAACCTGTTCATCCATGAAAACATGAACGCCACAGTCAGTGGGGAGTAACTCCGGGTTCTCCCAGTCATATCACAAATAACATTCTTAAACGGAAATACATAAGTAGCAGCATACATATATAAATATACATGTGAATTACGAGAAGGATAAATAGGCATTTAAATATATAAGGATAGAGATACATGAAGTATGAAACGGTAAGCATCATATTATAGATAGACTCGGGGAAGACACCCTTAGGCAACTATATACTCACTAGGGCTTGCATCTCACCGTTAGCGGCATATACTTGATAAGATAGAGACTCGACATATAAACCACGCCAAGTCATCCAACGGTCACAAATAATCAACATATAAACATCCATCCAAGCATACGAATATGGTAACATAAGCCCTCACAGTTACTGATACGCACTAGCACCATGTACATATTTAGTATGATCAATACGCGTCCATGGGATAAACATTTCCCTGAACCAGACACGATAAATTGTTTTGTATATGTAGACTCATTTTATCCCGGTAGGACGACGATAATAATACGGTCCTAGTCTAAACCTAGCTAGATTCTCGGAATAAACAAGTTTCGATTCGACATGCGATACACATTTCGCATCCAAGACTCGGTCAAACACAGAAGTCGAGTACCCCAAATGCGGTCAACCTTCACGAAAGAGGCGGAAAAAGCACAAGCATCATAATCAAGCGGTACACTACATTCAAAGACACCACCTTGCAAAGATACGACATTTGACGGCCGGGTCAATCAACACATAGCGTTCGCCTCCCAACAACGTCGTTATATCTCCACTAAAACATGCATACAAGCATTAGTGATACATCTTCTCGTTCTGACATTCCAGTCTAACGAGCAAGGAGGTATAGCCGGGGAATGAGAGTTCATAGCACTTAACGATTAGTGCTCAAACCAAAACATAGGTAAAACCGACTCAAAGAGGGACGTACCAAAAACCGTCACAAAAAATGTGATATAAGCGATTGGGATATCATATATTCTAAACATGAATATTTAATGCTATTACGTAAATTTATACGATAAACGAACCATACAAACTATTATAAATGAGAGTATAAGGAAAGAAGTGGAAGAAGCACTCAGGGGGTGCTAGCCGGTCAAGGGACCGGCCGCCGGCTACCCGGCTCGCACTTCAGCAACAAACGAAAAGCATTAAAAATACAGGGGAGTCCCAGTCGGTCAAGGGGACCGGCAGCCGGCTACCCGGCTGGGAACAACACAACACCAAAAACACAAGAAATGCAAACTTTGCTTCTGCCGCGTTCCCAGCCGCTAGGCTGACCGGCGGCCAGTCGGCCGGCTGGGACTACTTTAGCACGAAAACCACCATACTTCATCAATAATCCTCAATAATCATAAATAACTATCATCAACTATCATCAACTATCAACAATCATCAACAATCATTAACCAACACAAATTCCATAGCTACATATTCAATTCCAACACAAATCCTAACATCAAACTATATTAAGTATCTAATAATTATCACTAGACATTTGGTAAACATCAAGTAAAGCATTTAAAACAAGTATTGATATCGAGTAACTCTTCACCGTTACCTTTACGCGTCTTCAATTTTCTTCCAACTCTTCCTCCACGAGGTAGTAATCTTTGTCGGGATCTTGAAGGTCTCCACCTACAAATAGATAACAAAAGATGAATATAATTCACCTTTTAGAAAGACGGATATATTAAAAATGAGAAAGACGGTAATTTTATTACCACAAAGGTGGAGGACGATAAGAGGGGAAGATTATGATGAAAATTAGAGTATTTGAGTGAGTAATGAAGGAGTAGTGATGAACTTGAGCTTGATCAAAAATGGGGTTTAGGGTTTTGGTTACTTGGTGAGGAAGAAGTTGAGTGAAAAGGATGAGGGAAAAAGGGGTTATAAAGGTGAGTGGAGAAATATGGGGGAAAAAGCCCAAAAGCGGCTTAAGGCGCAACTCACACGGAATTTCGAGTAGAGTTCGATTACGAACTCGGATTTTCTAAATTAGACACGGGAAACTAAGTTTTATACTAAATCTAAAATTACGCTAACTAGTATCCGTATAATATTTTTAAAATACAAATAGGGTACATTTGCGGGTGTTACAATCACCCCACCTTTTAAAAAGTTTCGTCCTCGAAACTTGAGCGAAAGAAAGATACCTTAATCGAATAGGCTTGGATATTTAATACGCATAGTAGCTTCTGGTTCCCACGTCTGTTCCTCAACATTAGCACATCTCCACAAAATTTTCACTAGAGGCACCACTTTACTTCTCAACTTTTTGTCCTTGCAACCTAGAATGCGGATTGGCTTCTCTTCAAAGGACAAATTCGGTTCTAGCTCGGGAATTTCAGCTTGAAAGACATGATTCGAGTCACTAATGTACTTCCTCAATTGAGAAACATGGAAGACATCATGAACTTTGTTCAAATTCGGGGGCAAGTCCAACTTCTACGCGGCACCAATTCTTTTCACAATATCAAAGGGTCCAATGTATTTCGGGCTCAATTTACCCCTTACACCAAACCTTTTAACACCCTTCATCGGAGATACCTTCAAGAACACTTTATCTCCAACTTCAAATTCCAACGGTCTTCTTCGGACATCGGCATAGGATTTTTGTCGGTCTTGAGCGGCTTTCATCCTATCACGGATGACCTTCACATGATCAATGGTCTCAACAAGAACATCGTGACCTAAGTCACGAACATCACTCAATTGTTTCCAACAAATAGGACTTCGGCACTTTCTTCCATAGAGAGCTTCGTAAGGAGTCATCTTGATCGAGGCATAATAACTATTGTTGTAAGAAAACTCCACCAACGGTAGACTCTTTTCCCAACTAGATTGGAAGTCGAGTGCACAAGCCCTAAGTAAGTCTTCTAAAGTCTGGATAGTCCTCTCAGTCTGACCATCAGTAGCGGCATGGAAAGCGGTACTCATCAACAACTTACTACCCATGGCTTCTTGTAAGGCCTTCCAAAATCTCGAACAAAATCTCGGGTCTCGGTCGGTTATGATCTCCTTGGGAACACCATGATATCTAACAATCTCATCAACATAGGCTTTTGCTAGGCAATCTAAACTCCAACTCTCCTTGATCGGAATGAATCTGGCACTCTTGGTCAAACGATCAACAATAACAAAAACGCCATCTTTACTCCCAACGGTTCTTGGCAAAGCCATGACAAAATTCATAGAAATAGATTCCTTCTTCCATAGTGGAATATCCAAAGATTGTATTAATCCACCGGGCCTCTTGTGTTTGATTTTTACTTGTTGGCAAGTAAGACATCTTCCAACATAGGACACAACAACACCTTTCAAATTCGGCCACCAAAATTGTAGCTTCAAGTCTTTATACATCTTATCACCTCCGGGGTGGATAGAATAAGGAGAAAGGTGAGCTTCATCAATAATTCGCTTCCTTAAGTCAAGACCATTAGGCACGAACACTCGGTCATGGAGTCGAAGGACACCTTTGTCATCGACCTTGAAGTCTTTGGGTTTTCCTTCTAGAAGCTGGGCTTGAATTGACTTGTAGGTAGTATCATCAACTTGGCTTTCGCGGATCTCGCGGAGTAGAACGGGTTTGGCAACCATGGCACCAACATAATCAAATCCTCGCTCCACGAACTCCAATTTCAACTTTCGAAACTCGACACAAAGATCATCGGGTAGCACCGACATAACATTCAAGGCATGAGAAGATTTCCTACTAAGAGTATCGACAACAACATTGGCCTTCCCTTCATGGTATAACAACTCAAAATCATAGTCATTCACCAATTCCAACCATCTTCTTTGTCTCATATTCAACTCCTTTTGAGTAAATATGTACTTCAAACTCTTGTGATCAGTAAATATGCGACAATGAACACCAATAAGATAGTGTCTCCACACTTTCAAGGCATGGACTACGGCGGCTAATTTCAGATCATGAGTAGGGTAGTTCACTTCATGAACTCTCAACTCTCTCGAGGCATAAGCAACCACTTTCCTACTTTGCATAAGTACACAACCCAATCCCATCTTGGAAGCATCACAATAGACATCAAAGTCTACACCATTTTCAGGTAAAGTCAACACCGGGGCGGTAGTCAACCTTTTCTTTAATTCTTGAAAAGGGGCTTCACAAGCTTCATTCCATACGAACTTGGTTTCTTTCTTCAACAATTGAGTCATCGGTCTAGCAAGCTTTGAGAAATATTTGACAAATCGACGGTAGTAACCAGCTAAACCAAGAAAACTTCGGACTTCTCTAACATCGGTTGGACTCTTCCAATCAACCACAGCTTCAATTTTAGAAGGGTCTAACATCACACCTTCTTTATAAATTACATGTCCAAATAAGTACTTCCTAGGTAACCTTAATTCACACTTGGAGAATTTGGCATACCACTTTTGACGACGAAGGACACTCAAAATGGTCCTAAGATGAATAGCATGCTCTTCTTCAGTCTTGGAAAAAATAAGGATGTCGTCGATTAAAACCACCACACACTTGTCAAGATACTCACTAAAAGTGCGGTTCATTTGATCTATAAAAATAGCGGGGGCATTAGTTAATCCAAATAGCATCACCTTGAACTCAAAGTGACCATATCTTGTACTAAAAGTGGTCTTTGGTATATCGGCATCACGAAAGAGAATTTGGTGGTATCCGGATCTTAAATCAATCTTGGAAAAATTAGAAGCACCCTTTAGTTGATCGAACAAATCTTTAATTCTTGGCAAAGGATACTTTTTCTTTATTGTAATTCGGTTCAACTCACGGTAGTCAATACAAAGTCTCATAGAACCATCCTTCTTTTTCACAAAGAGAACGGGAGCACCCCCAAGGCGAGGCACTCGGTCGAATGAAACCTTTTTCAATCATATCATCAAGTTGCTTCCTTAACTCCTTCAATTCGGTTAGAGCCATACGGTAAGGAGCTTTAGCTATGGGTCCGGATCCGGGCACAAGATCAATGGAAAACTCAACATCACACTCGGGAGGGATCCCGGGCAAGTCTTCGGGGAATACATCAACAAAATCACATACTGTAGGTACATCTTCAATCTTTGGTAAGGAGGTAGTTGTAGAAGTCACAATGCACAAGAACGCTTGGTGACCCTTTCTTACCATACTCACCAACTTCATTGAGGAAATCAATTCCACACCCATTCGGGAATGAGATCCCTTATAGGTTATTCTAACTCCTAAAGGACTCTTTAAATAAATATTTTGATCTCTACACTCAAATCTAGCATGGTACAACGCTAGCCAATCTATACCTAGGATTACATCAAACTCTCCTAGAGGAAACTTAAGGAGATTAGCGGGAAAGATAGTACCCGCAATAGAGATAGGGACATTAGGGTAAAGAGTAGAACATAAGATAATTTCTCCGGATGGTAAGGATATGGGAGTATCCTCACTAGAAGTAGGCTCGATAGTTAAGTTATCAACATAAGTTGAGGACACAAAGGACATGGATGCACCGGTATCAAATAGAATAAGACACGGTTGCTCTAAGATTGAGAACATACCCAAAATTATCTCCAGATGAGCATCGGCTTCGGCTCGGCTTAGAATATAGATAGATCCCTTGGGTTTGGCAATTGGAGGGGGCAACTTCCTATCGGGGAAATCATCATAACGGTGACCACTCTTCTGGCAAAAGAAGCAAACATAAGGTCGGTTGAAGCATCCTACACCGGGGTGGCGTGGCTGTCTACAATGGTTACATAAGAGACCTTGAGCTTGAGCTTGAGGGGGAGCATAAGGCCTACGAACCACATTAGAAGTAGCTTGGGGCGAGAAAGGAGCCCTTGCATTTGCATTAGGGGGAGGGTTGAATCTCTGCTTGTTGGCATAGGCATTGGAAGACGAGGGAGTAAACAACCTTTTCCCATAGAAATTTGGCCTAGGTGAGAAGGAAGGAGGGGGACTCTTCATCATTGCTTCATCCTTGATGGCCTTCATGGAGTTCTGGGCCCAAAGTGCATCATCATACAATTCTCCAACAGAGGTAGAATTTCTCCTTACTTTGCTTTGGAGCAAAGCACTAAGCTTATTACGATAGTAAAAAGCTCGATCTTCATCATCCTTGATGAGCCTTGGTGCAAAGTGAGCAAGCTTGTTGAATTGAGTGGTAAAGTCTTGAGCCGTCAAGTCACCTTGCTTGAAATCAATGAATTCCTTTAGTCTTTGTTGTTTGAGCTCCTTAGGATAAAATCGGTCATCAACAAGAGCCTTGAAACATTCCCAATTGAAATTGACTTCAAGAGTAGCGGTGGGATTAGTAATCGCCCACCAGTTTTCGGCTTCCCTCACAAGAAAGTGCTTAGTCATGCTCACTTTGTCTTCTTCACGGACTTGGTACAAGTCGAATTGCTTTTCCATCTCCCGAAACCACTCCGAGAGCTCGGCAGGGTCCGGTTCTCCACCATACGGCGTGATCTTGCTCCTAGCAATTTGGCTAGCCACGCAAGCATAGCCTCCTTGGTGATGGTCTTCTCTATGAGGAGGGGTTTGGTCGGCTTGAGCATTTGCCGCATCTTGTTGATTCCTTAGAACTTGAGTAAGAGCCTGTAGAATTACATTTCTTTACTACTCGAGGTCTAACCATCTTCATAAGAGACAAAAACAAATCGAGGTTAATCCTAACACTTAGCATAAAGAAAGAGACTACCAAGTAAAGTCCTTAATTTCTACCCATCTCTCATTTATTATTTCAAGGTCAAGTAATTTAAGTTTAAGGTTCACATGTGTGCGTCGGGAGCGTCATAGGCTCTGATACCAACTGTGACAACCCTCACGATAGCGGAAATAAAACATAACAAGCATGCAATTTATATAGCGGAAAATACGATATTTTTGAAACTTTTTACATGCCCAAAGAAGAGTACAAGGAATGTCGAATAAATACAAACTTAAAGTATAACAATACTACTGTGACACCCTCAAATTTGCGGAAAGAAAAAAAAAATTATTTAAATACATAAAAGATAATAAAACATAACGAAGGTGTCATAAAATAAAAAGGGTCATTACAAAACGGAAATAATATTCTACAAAAGAAATATACAAGACGGGAGACATCTCTCCCGTATAAATACGGAAATAAAAGAGTGTATAATAATATACAAACTATGAACCGAATATAGGTCCAAGGTAAATACTTCGCTCGCTAGCTCGTCAATGTACCCAAAGTATGCATCACAAACCTGCCAACCGCATTAAATATAAACACGGAAGCCACAGTCAGTGGGGAGTAACTCCGAGTTCTCCCAGCCACGAATGTCGAGTTTAATAAAACATGACTAACATAAAAGTAATGTTATTGAAATACAAAACCTAACATATAAGATATGCTTTTTCATGTTATGAAACAAATAACTAACATATAACCTATCATATGAAAGCTATCATGTGAATCCGATAATAAAATATAACTCGAGGTAGGGAAGCTGGTATGCTGGCTCAGCGGTTACCATGTAACATGGCCCTGATACACTCAAACCCTAATCAACACGTACTCATGTGAATCAGTTAACAATCGGGAATCCAAACTCTATCAATCTTAGCCGGCTTGCATCTCACCTTCTAAAACTCATAGAATCATACAAACATGAAAGACCAATACTTCTACAAACAGGCATAAGTTCCTAGTACAGTCAATAGTCGACTTCTGTAACTCGAGGCTATACCACAAGGTAGGAAAACATCCTAGTCCCAGACTGATCAGACCTAGCGACAACAGCTATTCCGTTCCCCGTCCCATGACATAACCGTCTATGAGAAACTCTACTAGGCGACCCCCTAAGCAGAGATGGCTAGTACTTAAGCTGGTTCCAACCCCAAAACGGATTAGGCATCCATGCCCCGACTTGGATATAAACCCACCAAGCCGAGACACAAAAGCTATCAAGCGGCAAACTCCGTATGCTCGTTAAAGATAGTACGGGCCTATCAATGTCGTGGTCCAAGCTACTCATTTAGAATTAGAATGGTCAAGACGCCATATTCTCATACTTCTCTATGGGTACTTAGTCAACACGACACCAACCATAAAATAAAACAGTCACGGGAAAACATCCTATCATGTGACTATTTGCATATCAATAATAATCAAATATCATATCGCCTCATATCTACTAAGGCTAATTCATAATTAAATACACCTTACTTGAAGACAAATCCCCGACCCGAGTCCCGCGACGGGTCATCAGTCCAATCGGGGCTGACTAGATCTTAGTTTGACCAAACCCGTTGGATCAAACCGGCTAGAAACAGAGTCTTTATCACATAGACATAAAAGCAACATATTCATTACATGTTATTTTATTAAAACTTCTAACATGTGAATTATTATATTATACCCAAAACCCGTTTGACTAAAAGGATATTAAATTAAACTACGATCTCGTCTTATAATTTCTAACATGTGAGAAATAATAATTTTATGAAAAACCTTTTTAATTAAATATTTTACTTATTACTATTTCCCACTTGCTAAATATTACAAAACACGATAAAAATGACGATAACTCAAAAACCGTCACAAGTCCCAAAGTGGGACCCACGGGCTGACTTTTGGGCCGAACCCAACATGGGCCTGAATGGGCCCACGGGCCTGTTTGGGCTGTTTTGGCCTTTTTAACGATTTTACTAAAAACCGTTTCGAATTATTTCCCGCATGCTTTAACATAATTAAAACCCGTCAAAACAACAATTAAACAATCAAACATCGACACAACCCAAAGACCAAAACCCGGACCCACCATGGACCAACCCAGACCCGTCTGAACCGGCCTGGACCGGCCTGGTTTGGACCGGTTTCCAGCCACCATTTCGGCCACCACCACTACAACAACACCAAATTGTTTCTAACATGTTTTAATTAATCAACACCCATTTTAACAACCAATTTAACCATCCATCATACAACAATCATCATCATGAACAAATCATAAAAATATACCAAGAACACCAACATATTTATAATTCCTACAACATAATAAAATTAACAACTTATCATGGTACTAACTAAAAATCATAAAATCATAATAATATGAACAAAAACTAAAGATGAACCAAAAACTAAAGAAAACCAAAGCTATGTAACATATATCCGTCGAGTAACTCGGAATCGTTACCTTAGCTAGCTAAAATCAAGTAGCACCAAAATAATAAGAACTAAGAACTAAGAAACCCGTCTTCTAGTCTTCCCCTAATATATACGAGTCACCAAACTCGTCTTCAAAATCTTCCCCCATAAGAAATGACAAGAAAACATTATTAGAACTTAAAATATGAATTTCCATAATTAAAGTCTTGAAAACGATTTTGACGGAATTGAAATAAAACCGTACGGGAAGATGAGGAGCGAAGAAGAGATCCTAGAAATATAAGTTAGACGGATTTAATTAAGAAATGAAGATTTTATGAAGGTTTTGCTCAAGAACGATGAAGAACAATTGAAGAACGACGAAGAACACGAAGAACGATTAAAGAAAGCGATATTTTGATCTTATTTTGATTTGTTGTAAAGTGAAAAGTTGTTTGTGAGTAAAGTGGGGTGAGGAGTGTAGTGTAATATAGAGCAAACTAGTGAGTTGGGTTTTGAAATTGTGGTTATGGAATTGACCCGGTATAATAATTATATTACCGTAATTAATTAGATATTAAGTTAAATGAATTAAATATCAAGATATTATGTTATTATAATGAAAAGAAATAAAATATCAAGGCTAAGAGAGGAAGAAAAACCGTGTGGTATGGGTGAATGGGGTCAGTTTTGTAAACGATTTGCGTAATTTTCGTTAAACTGATCGATAAAGTAAATACAAATATCGAGATATATTATTAGTTTAATAAAGACATAATACTATCTCATGTGAGTGGAAGAAAACGATGACATGGGCGCGGACTCATGCCAAAGTCGCGTTCGATTTTGTTTCGCGCTTTACGATGAGTCGGGAATAGTTAAATGACGTTCGGTTAAAACCGTAAACGTTATTCTTTAAATTCCGAATAAATTCAAAAGAATTATATTAAATTATGATAAATCTTAATAAATCTAAATAAAAATAAATCAAAAATAGTATTTTTTTAAATAAAATTTCGGTCTTCATACTTATGAGACGAGTCGGGAAAAGTCAACGGAAGTCAAAGTTGACTGAAAAGTCGAAGATGACTTAAAAGTAAAGAAAAGTTTAGGACGACTTAAAAGTCAAGAAAAAGTCAATGACGACTTTAAAAAGTCAAGGAAAAGTCAAAGATGACTTAAAAGTCAAGAAAAGTCAAAGATGACTAAAAACGTTCTTTTCATGAAATCTCTCAGAAATTCCAAATACGAACGCGGAATTTCAAAATAAGACTCCGAACAAAAATTCCTATTTTAAAAACTTAAGTTCTACTGAAAAGTGTTAGTAAATATTTTTACTAAAAAAATCGGGTATATTTCGGGTTGTTACAATGTTGAATGCCGTTGTCAATGGCCGTTCGGTTTCGATCTCCGTGACGGACTTTTGTACTCTGTTTTTGGTTCCTGATGATGGAATCAAAATCAACCCGAGTACGTCATGGGATGAACTGACGGACACGGCCAAGTTAGAGGTTAAGAAATATTTTGATGTTGGGGCTTCCTTATCAAGTTATGTTTTGGCGGGGAGTGTGTCCCCAAAGTTGAAATTTCTGCTAAATTTTTTGTGGAACACCGTAATTCCGCGTCGGGGATGTAACACCCGGAAATGTACCCTATTTTTATAGTGAAAATATTTTACGGATACTTTTCAGCGAATTTAAGTTTTAATTTAGAATTTAATGTTTCGAGTCGAATTTAGAATTTCCGAGTTCGTATTTGGAATTTCCGCGAGTTTTCAAGTAAAACCCGTCATGAGCCGTCTTTGAGTTTTCTTGACTTTTGAGCCGTCTTTGACTTTCGTTGACTTTTTCCTTCATATACTCCCTCAAACCCTAAATCCTTATTTCATTTTCCACTTACTCTTTCTTCCTCATCAAACCACCAAAAACCTAAACACCATTTTTATCAAGCTTAGATTCGTCGCTACTCCTTCGTTACTCGCTCAAATTCACGTAAGTTCGTCTTATTCTTCCCCTCTTAGCTTCCTCTATCCGTATTGGTAATAAAATTACCGTCTTTCTCGCTTTTTAAATTATCCGTCTTTCTTAAGGTGAATGATATTCATCTTTTACTATCTAATTGTATGTAGGTGGAGACTAGGAAGGTTTAGAATCGATTAAAGACGCGTAAAGGTAACGGTGAAGGGTTACTCGATATCATTTACGTGTTTTACATGCTTATATGCTAGAAATCGTATTAGGATACGATTAGTAAGTTTAGGAATCATGTTATGGATGATGATTGTTGTTATTTGATGATTGTTGATGAGGAATATTGATTGTTGATAGTTATTAGAAATGGATTATGAAAATTGGAAATGATAGGTTTGAATTTATGTTGAAGGCTCACGGGTGAATTGGTAACACATCTCATGGTCGTAAAATACAAGTCACGGTCGTGACTTGTGCAGTTTCACTGCACTGACCCCTTTTTGTAGAATGATCATATCTCCTTCGTTACTTGCTTGTTTTAGGCTTGTGACCATTGGTTGGAACCGTAAGAGGATAAGCTATCACCTCGACTTAAAATTTCTGTATTTGCATGTCTATAACTCTAGTTATGATAGTTTGAAGTGAACCCTTGTTTTAGTTAGTTTCCAAACTTGTTATTTTGGAGAGGTGAATTATGTTTTTATTCATTATGCTTCATAAACTTGTTCTAATGCTTATGTATCATGTATTGACTCATGTTTATCATATTTAAACTTATATGATTCCCTATTCTCATGTTTTGTAACGGTTTTTGGTATGTTCCCACTTTGAGTCGGTTTTTACAAATGTTACGGTTTGAGCACTATTTTGTTATGTGCTTTGTACTCTCATTCCCTTGGCTACACTTCCGTTCGTAAGGCTGGAATGTCGGAACGGAGAGGATCCTACTGCTTAATTGCATGTGTAGTGGGCATACGACGACGTTGTTGGGAGTTGAACGCTATGCGTTGATCGACCCGGCCGTCAAATGTTGTGTACTTGCGAGGTGGTGTTATTTGCATGTAGCGTACCGCTTGTTATGAGGCTTGTGCTCTTTTCCGCCTCTTGCGTGAATTGATCTACCGAATTTGGGGTACTCGGCGTCTATTGATTGACCGAGTCTTGGATGCGAAACGTTTATCGCATGTCGAATCGAAAACGTTTATTCCGAGATCTGGCCAGGTTTAGACTAGGACCGGATATTTATATCGTCGTGCTACCAGGAGGAAATTAGTCTACATAGACGAAATGTTTGATCGTGTATGAGTTCAGGGAAATGTTTATCCCGTGGATGCCTGTTTTAATCATACTTGCCATGTACACGATGCTTGTGCGTTTCATTTACCGTGAGAGATATCGTCTTTGTGTCGTCGTTCTTTGAATGCGTGATTTCATAATATTATTCATAGTCATTGCATGATTGGACACCGTCACTGTCTTGGTTGGTGAATGGATGATAATATGTTGGATTTATTGTGATCATCGCATGACTTGACTTGGTTTGTATGTCGAGTCTCAATCTTATCAATCTTATACCGCTAACGGTGAGATGCAAGCCCTAGTGAGCGTATTCGGTTGCCTAAGAGTGTCTTCCCCGAGTCTTTGAATCACATGATGGGTTCGGATTTGTATTCCATATGCTGTTATCATTACTTATCGAATTGCCTATCTATTCTTATCGTAATTCACATGTATATTCATATATGCATGATTTTACTTTTGTATTTCCTTATATGTACGTTTAATGTGATATGGCTGGTAGAACCCGGAGTTACTCCCCACTGATTGTGGCGTTCATGTTTTTCATGAATGAACAGGTTGCTTGTAGGGATGGCTTTTTGCTTGTGGTATTTTGGGTTCGGGTGTGAGCTAGCGGGCGTTGTCCCTGGATAAAACACCTCTAGACGTTGATTAGCTAGTTGCTAATGACTTTGTTGTTGGTTAACATTTTGAGAGACTACGTCTCTTGTAGTATTTTATATTTGGTTTGTAATTTTTGACACTCCTCGTATTTTCTATCTTGCATGTATAAAAGTTTTTAAAAGTTTCATATTTCTGCTGTATAATTCACATGCTTGTATGTTTTATATTTCCGCATTCGCGAGGGTTGTCACCGTTGGTATCAGAGCTTTCTCGCTCCCGACGCATACACGTGAACCCTAAACTTAAACTACTTGACCTTGAAATAATAAATGAGAGATGGGTAGACTTAAGGACCTAAGGTGGTAGTCTGTGGTGTACTTGATGTTTGTTAGGTTCTAACTTGTTTGTTTGATTGTGTTGAGTGATGTTATGTTTGTTTGTATCTACCGTTTTAAGGTGGATCATTGTGTTACCTAATTGAAGTGTATTTCTTCCTCATCGATGTATTCTCTCGTCCTTAATGTATTATGCTCTCTTCCTTCTATCTAAGTGCTTCTTTCTCTTCCATATTGTTTGCCTCTTGGAAATTACTCTTGATAGTTCCTCCATCTTACCATTGGTATCCTTACCTTCCTCTTGTAACATTTTTTGTGGATGCCATACCCATTTGTTTGTGGTATATTATACTTGGTCGGAAAAACTTTGAATTTTGTGGAATATTAGTGATTGTTAGAATGAATTTGTGATTTGAGGAAAATGGTGTAGATCTAAATTCACCCTATTTTGATGATTGGTTGTAACTCTAAGGAAAGGTAGTAATATAAGTTTGATGATTTTAATGCTTGATGCTAGCCGTGACTAATGTGTAGGTAGTTCATGGTATTTGATGGTGTAAGGTTGAATGAGTTGGCTATGACTTCTTAACTCATTAGTAATTTAGTCTTTTGGACTTAGAAGTTTAGTATTGTTTTGAAGACCATGCTTATGATAGGTCTAATTGGTGTAGATAAGAAGTTTTGAATGAAATCTTGAGGTGCGAAATACTTTTGAGGTTAAGTGACGTCTTGTGGTTTCCTATGGTGTGTTTGTGAGTATAGGCTTGGTGGGAAAGCTTTTGGCTATAGTTCTTGAATTTAAAGATATGATCTTATCTTATGGTATTGGAGACTCGTTTGAAGTAGTAAGGTTTCGGTAAGTTGAACCATATTACTTGAGGATTATGATGTGAGTTATGATGGAAATACCTTGGGACGTTAATGATGAGGTTTGACTTGAGGTCGTACTTTGTTAATAATGAACTTGTGGGCTATATGATGTTGATAATGACGTTTTGTTCGGTGTTCTACTTTGTGGCCTTAGGAGTTGAAAAGAGATTAGTATGGAGAATTCCTTATTGGTTCTTCGGTTTTTGAAACCTTTGGGAACGTGTCAAATTATGGAGTTGAGAGAATGTTACTATGCTTGAGTTGCAATTCCGCAATTAGGAATCCGTGTTATATGAAAGGGTGGATGAATTAGGTTGTAGTCGATTTATCAAATCTAGGTGTACCTTACTTTGATGATTGTACGTGGTATGATGGTTTTACTATCGCCCTAAGTTTGAAAGGAGAAATTTTGTTCATTTAACCTTAAACCTTTACTTGTGCCATCATCCCTTTTCATTTCCATTCTTGAATGTTTTTGTCAAGATTGATCTTTAAGAAATCGCATGCTCGTATCTTCTTTCTTACTCAGATATCTTAATGACTCTACTATCTGCTTTGTCTCTTTCTTGGCCTCGTTATTTTCAGCGTTCCTCTCTTTTAATCTCGTGCCTGATTTTATTCTCGCATTCTCCTTGAGATTTCTTATCGTTTCCTATCTCGTTGCCGCTTCATCTTTTCCTTAGTGGATTGGATATTCCGTTTGTAAGGTTCAGAGAATAATTGTAATGTATTGTGGGGTTCTTTAGTTAGAATATGTGTATTTGGATTTAGCAAATTTCATGTTGTATTTGATCATGAGAAATAGGACTTAAGCTCTAGGATGAATCCTAATAGTGATAATGTATCCTCTCTTGATGGTTTTAGATTTGGAGCTTGGTATTGTAGTGTTATTTTGAGAATTGAGTTGATCATGATAATAGTTCGTTGTTGTTGGGTATTATAACAGTTGCTTGGTATGTCATTTGGGAATTAGATGTCTCTAATAGGTGGATTCTAAACGAGACTTTGCTCTAGGGTAATTGAGTTGGTACCCAAAGTTTGAGGAGTTTTGTCATAGATGAAAATCGATTCATTTTGAGTTTTAGAGAATCTATATGATTTGAATGGTTGTCTGATTGCCTAGTGATTGGCCATTTGTGGTTTGGAATTTGTAATTATCTTTTATTCTTAAGGAATCATATTTGGAGATTTAGAAATGTTAGTTGCAAGCTTTGGATAATGAGTACTCAGTTGTTATGCAATATAGAGTTAGAATGGTGAACCCATTTATGTAACAACCCGAAAAGTACCCGATTTTTCTAGTAAAAATATTTACTAACACTTTTCAGTAGAACTTAAGTTTTTAAAATAGGAATTTTTGTTCCGAGTCTTATTTTTAAATTCCGCGTTCGTATTTGGAATTTTTGAGTGATTTCATGAAAAGACCGTTTTTAGTCGTCTTTGGCTTTTCTTGACTTTTAAGTCGTCTTTGACTTTTCTTGACTTTTTAAAAGTCGTCATTGACTTTTCTTGACTTTTAAGTCGTCCTAAACTTTTCTTGACTTTTAAGTCATCTTCGACTTTTCTCGACTTTTCAGTCAACTTTGACTTCCGTTGACTTTTTCCCGACTCGCCTCATAAGTTTGAAGACCGAAATTTTATTTAAAAAAATAATATTTTTGATTTATTTTTATTTAGATTTATTAAGATTTATCATAATTTAATATAATTATTTTGAATTTATTCAGAATTTAAAGAATAACTTTTACGGTTTTAAACCGAACGTCATTTAACTATTCCCGAGTCGTCTCAAATCCCGTAACAAAACCGAAACTCGACTTTGGCATGAGTCACGCGCCCATGTCATCGTTTTCCACTCACATTAGATATTTTAATTCTTGTTGGACCAATTTGATAGTTTTGATAATGACATGTGTTTACGTAATAATGTGTTTTACTCGATATATCATATGCGTGTAATTGTGTGCTTTAGTCTTATTATAGCTAGCAACAATTATGAGAAGAAAGATCAAAGTTAGACATAACTTTGATAAAGTCTGTGAGACAAAGTTATAACAACTTCAGGAATAACTTTGGAAGTGAACTTGGAAGTTATAGCTAACCAGGCATAACTTTAAGGAAAATCGCTTCAAACAAGATCTACATAAATCTACACAAGACTCGAGATGGAGGGTCTTTGTGATCAAGATGAAGAGATGATCCGTATACTGAAGATCTTTGTGAAGATTAGATAGTATAGGTCGTCATTCGGTAACTATTCCATTCGAGAGATTTTATGTTCAAAAGTTATAGCTTTAGCCTATGATTTTGAATGATAAAATATTGATGCATGATTTTGGAAATAAAATGTTTTGAAATGTTTTCAAAAGTGAAAGAGTTTTATTTTTATATTTATCAATTATTTTAATAGAGAATATATTTATGAGATTCTATTGGTTAGTAATACAACTTATGGGTTGTCATGCTACCTAGGGTTTCTAATATATTCTATCTCAATTTGTTGTTAACCTAATTAGCCCACCTAGGGTTGGAGCCATCTAGGGTTTCGTGGAAACCTAGTATTGAGCCACCTAGGGTTGCGTGCCTCCTAGGGTTTCGTGAGCTAGAGGATTTCGGCCTCCATAGGTTGTTTCCTTAGTTTACCTAATCTAGGATTCTACTATATCTTTACAACAATATTTTGAGATATCAAGATAAATATATTTCTATAAGATAAACCAAATAATATTTTGAGATAAAGATATTTCTAAAAGATAAGCAAATATTATTTTATGGTAAGATAAGTATCTTTATTAAATATTATACTAGGGTTTTAGATCTATTATGATTCTTCTTCTATAAATACTCATTCACATACTACTCTTTATTTTACACGACTACACACGACTACACACGACATACACACGAAACACAATACATCACACGGTTATTTATTTTACTTGTGTTGATTTTCCAAAATCGTTTTAAAGCAAACCTTTGAGCAAATATTTATTATTTTTAGAGTTTGTTTTTAAAAGAGTCGTGCATCAATTATTATCAATCGCTTGAGTGAATACGTTATTTGGATAATAGTACACATCATTATAAGCTTACAATTCTTTAACGGAATCTGTGTGAGTTTATATTGTACTTTCTTATTAGCGTAAGAGATATTAGAGTATTTAGCGATACTCACCTTGAGTTATAATCATAGTGTTGATTATACGAGTGGGTTGGTAATTTTTGTAATCCGTAGAAAGGTACTAAAAATTATTAATCGAGAATAGTGGACGTAGGTTTCAACGTGTGAAACTGAACCACTTCAAAAATCGTGTGCCTCTCTCTTATTTCTTTACTTTTCGTTATTTCGTTATTCGCGCTTACTTTGATTAATTAATTAGTTGATTTTAATTCATAAGATCAAATAATTAATTACATATCATATAAATCGAAAAGTGGGGCTAGTTTTTAATACTCAATTCACCCCCCCCCTCTTTCGTATTCGATCAATAGACTCTACAATTGGTATCAGAGCCTCGTGCTCTTGATTGCCTTACAGCAAGGAGTCTGATCCATTTATCTTTTTATTTTTATTTATTTTCCGCTGCATTTAATTTTATTTTAATGGATTCCAAACATCTGAAGTGTCCCGTATTCGATGGGAAGAACTACAGTCTATGGAAAAATATGATGACCCATTTCATAAAGGGTAACGATTGGGAGTGTTGGCTAATCATTAAGAATGGTCCTAATAAGATCATGCTTGGAACGGCTACAGGCACTTCCATCGAAAAGAAAGAAGATGACTATGTTGAGGCAGATTATAAGAAAGCTGAGAAAAATTCAAAGGCTATTAGTCTGTTGCAAAACGGCATGACCCATACTGAATTTGATCGTTTCTCATCTAGTTCTACTGCCAAGGAAATATGGGATGGTCTTGAGTTAGCTTATGAGGGGACAACTGTTGTCAAAAAGCAACGCATAGCTCTACTTATGCGAAAATACGAATTGTTCTCCATGGAACAAAATGAATCGCTTGACAGCATGTCTACTCGCTTCTCCAGTATCATTAATGAATTGAAAAATCTTGGAAAAACTTTTGACTCCGAGGAAATTGCCAGAAAGATCCTTAGAAGTCTATCTAAACGATGGAGACCTAAGGTGACGGTAATTGAGGAATGTAAAGACCTATCTGACCTATCTTATCAAGAGCTACTTGGAACCCTAATGGCTCATGAGATTACTCTTGATGAAGATGCGGCAAATGATAGTAATAGCAAGAAGGTGGCTTTACAGGCCGAATCTAGTGAAAGACAAGATTCGGATCTTGAAGATGAAACAGTGTTGTTTGCTAGACGTTTTAAGAAAAAGTTCTTTAACAAACCACAAGGGAAAACGTTTAACAATAACACTAACAAATCTTACAAGAAGCCAATTGAGTCAAAAGGGTCTCTTTCAAGTCGTGGTTGCTTCAAATGTGGGGATAATGATCACATGATCAAAGATTGCCCCACATGGAAGAAAATCAAAGACAAAAATCAACGAGACAAAACCAAGAAGGAATTCAAGCAAGTAATGATGGCTTATTGCTGGGGAGATCTCGACACAGAGGACGACGAATCAGAAGAAGAGGAAGTCGCCAACTTGTGTCTAAGCAACGTCAGTCTTGACCTAATTTCCGACAGTGACAATGAAAGCGAATCCGAGATGTGTCTTGTTGGCAACTCAGATTCAGAACCAGATTCAGAAGATGATGAAGAGGTTAGTCATCTTGAACTGAAAAAGCAAGTTAAGAATTTATCTAAGAAGTCTTTAATTAAGTATTTTGAAGAAGCCTTAGATCATTGTCATGAGCAGAGTCTAGAATTGAAAGATCTTAAAGAACAAATTCTTGACATTGCTGAGGAAAACCAACTTCTTAAGGCCAAAGCTAAAAAGCTCAAGTCTAAAGTTATGGCAACTTCAGCTATAACTTCAGACAAGACAAATGTTGAGAAAGAAGCTCTTGAGTCTAAAGTTATAGCTAATGAAGCTATAATCTCAGAGTTGAAGCTCAACATTAAGCACCTTCAAGCCAAAGTTATAGCTAATGAAGCTATAACTTTAGAATTGAAGAAAGTCAATGAGCTTTTACAATCTCAAGCTAAGGCAAAGGAAGTTGTTATTCTTGATCATGAGAAAGTAAATTCTTTTCTTTCTCAGCAATTGAAAGATTTGAAGGCTGAATTCTCCCAAGCCAAAAGTCAACATAATGAGGAGAAACTTATCTTGAACAAACGTTTCAATGATTTTCGTGAAAATTTCAAAAAGAACAATCCCTCCAAAGACTCGAATGTAGATCATTCGTCGTGTGAAAAAGAAATTCAGTCTTTGAAGGAATTGCTCCTACATGCACGAAAAGTTCATGATAAGTGGGAAGGAAGTCAAAAGGTCTTAGACTTCCTTACCGAACAGTCTAACAATAACATGAAGATGGGTCTTGGTCATGAATGCTATAGTCGTAGAGACCATGATAAGTGCAAATCCACTCCTTCTGACCGTGATTTCAGAAGAAGGAAGTATGTCAATCTTTCAGAATATCTGATTTGCAATTATTGTGGTCACAACGGTCATGTTAAAGATAACTGTGTTAAATATGTTAACGACAACAAAAATCAAGCTGATTATGTGAAAGAACATGACGCGTCTAGTCTTAATGAGTTCGAATCTGAACCTCAATGTGATGAGGTTAGAAATAATGAGTTTAGATGGTTTTATGACATGGCTGTCGATTACACATCTGTACCTTCAAAATCTAAACCTAATGTGAATCAGAAGCAGTCATTTAAACCTAATTTGCGTCACAACAATAACAAACAATATAATAAACCTAGCAAACCCTATCCTAAGAAGAAAAGAATTGTCAAACAGGTATGGGTTAGGAAGGATCAAATATATAGAGTCACTAACCATAAAGGACCCAACTTAGCGTGGGTACCTAAAAGCTGTATTTGATTCTCTTGCAGGTAATAGTGAAAGAAAATAATCTATGGTATCTCGACAGTGGATGTTCGAGACACATGACCGGAAACAAGAATCTTTTTCTTTCACTAGAGCCCTTCAACGGTGGCAAGGTCACCTTTGGAGACAACAAGAAGGGCAACATAATCGGTGTAGGTAAGATTGGTATATCTTCTTCTCATGCTATCAATAACGTATATCTGGTAGATGGCCTTAAGCATAATTTGCTAAGTATCTCTCAACTATGTGACAAAGGCAACAAAGTCGTTTTTCATTCAAATGTTTGTCGTATCATAGTTGAAGGAACTAGCAATGTTATCTTAGAAGGCTCTACGTAAACGGAACGTGTATATGATTGATTTAAACAAAGTCACTACAAGTTCCTTTACGTGCATGAAAGTCACTGTGGATGATTCATGCTTGTGGCACAAGAGGTTTGCACACATCAGTCCAACGATTTTAAAGAAACTTAAGTCTTGGGATTTAGTTGAGGGTCTTACCCTCAATCAAATTCGAACCAGAAAAGATGTGTGACTCATGTGCCCGTTGTAAACAAGTTAGATCTTCATTCAAACCGAAAAGAGTAGTAAGTACAGAG
This sequence comes from Heliosperma pusillum, assembly GCA_022085475.1. NCBI lineage: Eukaryota > Viridiplantae > Streptophyta > Magnoliopsida > Caryophyllales > Caryophyllaceae > Heliosperma > Heliosperma pusillum. The sequence goes on from JAIUZE010000454.1 coordinate 45,829, forward strand.
CGTCCACTTGAGTTGGTACACATGGATCTATGTGGACCTATGAAAGTTAGAAGCCGCGGTGGATCAAGGTACGTATTCGTCCTAGTCGACGACTACTCCAGGTATGTATGGCCTATCTTTCTATTTACTAAAGATGAAACTTTCGATGAGTTTGTAGTACTAATGAAGCTCGCCCAAAACAAGTATGATAAAAAGTTAGTTTCCATTCGTACGGATCATGGCACCGAATTTGATAATCAAGCTTTTATAGAATATTGTAGGGAGAATGGTGTAGGACATAACTTTTCTGCACCACGAACCCCACAACAAAATGGTGTCGTGGAACGTATGAATAGAACATTAGAGGACATGGCCCGCACTATGCTTTTGTGTAGTGGCCTTCCTAAGAGCTTTTGGGCAGAAGCCATAAGTACTGCATGCTATGTGCACAATAGAGCTATGATTAGACCTATTCTCAAAAAGACTCCCTATGAACTTTTAAGAGGGAGAAAACCCAATATAGCTCACCTTCGTTGCTTCGGGAGTAAATGTTTTGTCCATAATAATGGAAAAAGTAATTTGAGCAAATTTGATCCACGAAGTGACGAAGCTGTGTTTGTTGGTTATTCTAATCATAGTAAAGCTTTTAAAGTTTTTAACAAAAGAACGTTGTGCATAGAAGAAAGTGTTCATGTTGTATTTGATGAAGATAATGTGCCTGAGCAAGTTGAACAGAATGAAGAAGAAGACATGAATGATCCAGACTTTCGCCTTTCAAGGGAAGACGAGCCAGATAATAATGAAGAAGTTATTGAAGGAATCAATGATGAACTTGATAAATCCGCAAATGACCTTGAACAGAGAACTGAGACAATTGTTGATGATACGAATGTCTCTTCTCAAAACAAGGAAAAGGAAACTGAAGTTATTGCTGATGATGCTATAACTTTGAACCAGAACCAAGATGGTGTAACTGAAGTTGTACCAACTTCAGCTATAACCCCAGAGTCCAACTCAGGGGGAACCAATCCTGATTCTGAATCATTTGAGGAAAGTGAGAGTTCATCAGATGATGATGAGCCTAGGAACTCTAAGAAATGGAAATATATGAGTTCTCATCCTATGGATAGTATCCTAGGAAGTTTGAATAAGGGAGTTCAAACGAGGCGAACATTAAATAACTTTTGTTCATTCTATTCTTTTCTGTCTACCATAGAGCCTACCAACATAAAGGAAGCTCTTGCAGAATCCGACTGGATTGTGGCTATGCAAGAGGAGCTTCAACAGTTCGAACGTAATAAAGTATGGCACCTGGTGCCACGACCTCCTAATCGAACTGTGATTGGTACTCGATGGGTATTCAGAAATAAATTGGATGATTCAGGAGTTATAGTTCGTAACAAGGCTCGATTGGTCGTTCAAGGTTATAATCAACAAGAAGGGATTGATTATGACGAGACATTCGCTCCAGTAGCAAGACTTGAAGCTATTCGCTTGCTCATCGCCTTCGCAGCTCATAAAGGAATGAAATTATTCCAAATGGACGTTAAGACTGCATTTCTTAACGGTTATTTGGAAGAAGAGGTTTTTGTTGAACAACCTCCTGGATTTTTGAATAGCAAGTTTCAAAACCATGTTTTTAAACTCGATAAAGCTTTATATGGGTTGAAACAAGCGCCTAGGGCTTGGTACGACAGACTATCTAAATTTTTATTGCAAAACAATTTTAAAAGAGGATCTGTCGACAAAACCCTTTTTCTAAAATCCGAGGGTTGTGATTTACTTGTTGCTCAAATTTATGTAGACGATATTATTTTTGGTTCTACTAACAATAAATTGTGCAAGTATTTTTCAGATCTTATGACCTCAGAATTTGAAATGAGCATGATGGGAGAATTAAAATTCTTCCTAGGATTGCAAATTCAACAAACCAAAGAAGGGATAAAAATTCACCAACAAAAATATGTCAAGGAGCTAATCAGAAAATTTGGTATGGAAAACGCTCATCCAATGGACACACCTATGGTAACTGACAAAAAACTGACCTTAGACGAAACTGGTAAGTCCGTAGATGAGACTACATATCGAGGTATGATTGGTTCTTTATTATATTTGACTGCAAGTAGACCTGACATTATGTTCAGCGTATGTGTCTGTGCTAGATTTCAATCATGTCCTAAGGAATCACATATGATTGCAGTTACACGTATCTTGAGATATTTAATTGGTACATCTAATTTATATTTGTGGTATCCACTTGAGTGTAATTTCAATCTAGTAGGATATTCAGACGCAGATTATGCGGGATGTTCTTTAGATAGAAAAAGTACCTCTGGATTCGCTACTTTTGTTGGACCATGCATAATTACTTGGGGCTCAAAGAAGCAAAATTCGGTTGCGTTGTCTACTGCAGAAGCCGAATATATCGCTGCAGGACTGGTATGTTCTCCACTACTTTGGTTAAAGCAACAACTATGTGATTATGGTGTTAATGTTGGTTGTATGCCTGTTTTCTGTGATAATACGAGTGCTATTGTTATTTCTAAGAACCCAGCTCAGCATTCTCGTACTAAGCATATAGACATTAGACATCATTTTTTTGCGTGACCATGTAGAAAAGGGCAACATTAAACTCGAATTTTGTAGTACTGATGTTCAATGGGCTGGCATTTTAACAAAGGCGTTAGCGAGAAGACGTTTTGAGATTTTGCGGTTGGAAATTGGTTTAATCGGTAGCAATTAAATTCATCTTATTTATTTTGTTAACCTGCGTGACTGGCTAGAATAAGACGAGATTATATGACTGTGTCCGCATATTTCATTGCTAGTATACTTGTGTTTAATATAATATATTTTACGTGAGTATCTTGCATATTTAGTGTTTTATGGAAATTGAATTATGAACCACATTATTTGCCAAAAACCTATCTTATTCACTTTCCTAATCAAACCAAAATTCTACCCATGTAATTCTTTTTGGCCGAAATTCTCAAATTATTACCTTTCCATATCTTTTTATTTACCAAAACTCTATCCTTACCATATCCCAACAAAAATAACCACCCAAGATTCTTTTCCTACCCAAATTCAAATTGAAAAAAAAAAAAAAAAAAAAAAAAAAGGGAAAAGCCATCAAGTGTGACGGCACAACATGTGCCTAGGTACAAAAGCTACCCTACATCTTACACATTCATAATTACCCTCTTCCACCTATTACTTTTACCACTTCAATACTCAACCAACTTTTACTACCTTCTTCATCAATCTCACGGCACCCACAACAACACACAATACCCAAACCTTCAAACCTTCAACAATGGCTTCCACTAGATCAAAAATTGCCAAAAACCCAAATCTTGTGCGGGTGCGGGTGCGGGTCTCCTCCCACACAACAATCACCCAACCCAAACCTAACCGAGTCGGGTGCGGGTCTCGAGGGTACGAAACGACGACGGTTAAATAAAGGCAAAGGTAGACTCCAAGAAGAAGCTACAACCGAAACCACGGACGCGGTTTCCGAGGCACCACGGGTCACATTACGTGATTTTTCTCCTCAAGAAACATCGTTGGGGATTGATAAACTCCGTCTTACAAAAGACGAAAGAAAACTTGTGAACCGGGTTGCTCAATATGGAATACACGGTGGTCGGTATTATCCTAAGGCTTGGTGTGACAAGTATAGGGCTTTGGGATTCTTCTCGGATTTTCTGAATTTCCAAGAATGGGAAACGGTGGCTGCGTTTTCGGGTCCGGTGTATCCGATTGAGGTAATCCAGTTCTTTTCCTCTGTTTCTTTAGACAATGGAGTCTTGCATGCCGTCATAAATGGCCGTGCAGTTTCGTTTTCCGTGACGGACTTTTGTACTCTGTTTTTGGTTCCTGATGATGGAATCAAAATCAATCCGAGTACGTCATTGGAA
>JAIUZE010000455.1:0-84050 GCA_022085475.1 Heliosperma pusillum
GATTGTTGATTGACTAAATTAGTATAAATGGGAGTATTATTGATGGTAGAAAGTTAGTACTCCCTCCGTCTTATTCATTTGTTTGCCCTTTAAATTATTTTTTTATGGTTGTTTTACTCAAAAGGCAAATAAATAATTGTGATGGAGGGAGTATAATGTTAAGATTTTATAATTAAAGTGTGTATGTATTATGTTAGTATATTGTTAATAACAAATATCCATGTTGATAATATTAGTTTGATAGTTGTTTAGTATCCATGTTGATAATGTTATTAATTAGAATGATAGTAGTTTAATTAGTGATATGTTAATTTTAGTATAGTTAGTATCCATGTTGACGATATTATTGTTTGGTTTATTATTGATAATAGATATGTTCCTAGAGGTAGTAATAATTGATAATCAATATTGTTGTAATTATTGTTGTGTGGGTTAATGTTTAGATTAAAATGAAGAGGTTGGAACGTACATGGATGTACGAAGAGAGACTTGATAAGAAAAGACGTCCTACCGCTAGATTTATAAAGGGGGTTGCCGAGTTTATTGAATTTGCTAGACAACAAGACGAGTATGATTTAGTAGCAAAGAAACTTAGGTGTCCTTGTATTAAATGCAAAAACATGAGATATCTACATGACATTGAGGTTCAAGACCATCTTTATACAAACGGGTTTTGTCCAAACTACTACAATTGGATTTCTCATGGAGAATCATATTTTTCACTTCCCGAACAATCTCAAATCCCACAAAATGAGAACCCATATAGAGATATGGTAGTTGATGCATTTGAGTCTAATATTTTCAATAATGATCATATACCAATGAGTGAAGAAGAACCACACCCACAAGCAAAAGCCTTTTTTGATATGTTAAAGGCGAGTGAAAAACCAATGAGTGAAGAAGAACCACACCCACAATTTGAATATTTGTGTAATTGTAGATGGCTGGAGGTCGAGGTAGACAACGTGGCGACGGTTCAAACAGACGCCGTAGTACTTCTTCAGTCGACGAGGAAGAGATGGAGATTATTAATCAGCAGAGTCCGGTAGTGGTCGAGGAATCGACCAATGACGATGAGTCCTCGGATCAGACATCGGCGACTAATGACTGCGACTGGGTCTTGGCGACTGATTTCAGTCGCCAAATTCATTTTAGCGACTGAAATTAGTCTCCAATATCCGTCGCCTGAATGTTGTTTTCTTGTAGTGTATGCCAATAATAATTAAACAATAGTAAGTCTTCCTTGTGACGGATTTTTTAACTGGTCAAGCATCTCCCACTTGGGTAGATAAGAAAAGTCTAGGGAGTCACAAATTGCTTGTCTTTTTCTAATATTTGACGTCACAAGTTTGTGATAGATATGTCAGTCACAAATAAGAATTTGTGATCAAACAAATAAGACTAAGTTGTAGTATAATTCAAAAATGATCCTCAAAAAAAGAAAAATGAATGATAAATGGGTAAGGTAATTACGTAGTTGAAGTAACATTTTGCCAGTTGCATGTAACACTTGAATTATTTGCATGAATGTTAAAAAACAATCCATTGATCTCCCATAAGACAGGTATATCCGTCTTAAGAGTAAAACGGGTCAAATACTACACCACTTGTCTAGATAGGACAATTATTTTGCTAATATATAAACTTTTTTTGTCTTATCCTAACTATGAGACCCGTTTTAAAATGAGAATTTGTGAAAAACAATAAATAAATAAAAGAGAATGCTTTAAAACGAACTCATATATTGATTGCAAAATCTATCTACAGTAGTAGAATTTAAATGACCTCTAAATAATACTCCCTCCTAGTCGGTCATTTCTTCCCTCTTTCCTTATTGGGTAAGTCGGGTTTTCTTCCCTCTTTCCCTTTTTGGATGTGGGGTTATGTGTTTTGTGTGGTCTAAATTCATTTGTATGTGGGGTAGTGTGTTTTGTATGGTCCAAATTCATTTCCTTAATTTTTGTGTAAAAGGGAAAGGGGAAGAAATGAGTGACTAGGAGGGAGTATAAATTTAACTTACTTATATGCATTCTATTTGAATGTCATATTTTTATTTATTTTATTAAGTGTTTTAAAAAACTTGGAGACTACCACATGCCTCGAAAGAGGTCTCTTTTATATATCTAGATTAATTATACTAATATTAGAATAATAAAAAAAATATTTTAAAAAGTCGTTTATTTGATTTTTAAAGAAATTAATTTAATTTTTCACATGCTTCAACAACAGGCACAAACTAATGATATGATTTAGCATACATTCCTCTACAACGACATGTAATAATACCAGTGTCCCAAGAGATGCAAGATTTATGGCTATATTGTAGTATGGTATTTTGACATTAATACAACCAAGTTGTCATAGAGACTTTGCATAGAGCAAAATGTCGGGCAATTGGTAGTGTTAATAGGACAATTAAGATCAAGTTCTGCAACCTGATTACGCACAGCTATTCGAATTCACTCATCAATTTTGTAAGGTACTAACTCTTTTAACATCCAAATAAATTCATTGAGTTTGCAAGAAAATTCCTCAATTATGAACATAGAAATAAACAAAATTAACAAATACTCCCTCCTAGTCTCAATGTTGTTCCCTTTTGGTATTTGCACAAAGATTAAGGTAGGAATAAAAAAACAATATAGTACACTAGTGGACCTAAGTAATTGGAGAGAAGGTGTTAAAATTAGTACATTAGTGGGTTTATTATATTAATATAGTACACTAGTGGGTTTATTATATTAATAAAAGATAGACCAAAAATAGAAATAGGGAAGAAAACCTGAATGGACCGAAAAGGAAATAGGGAAGAATATTGAGAATAGGAGGGAGTACAAAATAAAATTAATTCCATCAACTTAAATTACTAATTAAAGATTAAAGAAAAAAAAACTAACGCATATAACAATAATAAATCTACAATGATGAAAGTGGTGTATTTGTTGGCCTATATAGCTATCAGTTGGTCTTGCTTCAGACGGACCATTTTGGTCTGAATTAATAAGACGGGATTTTGTAACCACTTTACAGTTAGATGTAAGCACTATTGAAAACAAGTTGATATAAACTGTGGTTACATTTTATCAAAAAGTGGCAACATAATCCCGTCTTATTTTTCAGACGGAATTAGTCCGTCTGAAATAAGAATTTGTGTATAGCTATATATAATGGAAGAGAGGTAATGTGAAAGTAATAGGGCACAATTTTATTAACAAATAATTTATTAGTAAAATTTTATCCCAAGAAAGAGATATATTTTCTATACATATATTCTTCCTAATATATTATGGATGAAAAAAGAAATTAGTAAATTAGTTGTTTAAATAAGATATTATTATGATTATAATTTAGCTTAAGTAGTTTTAGAACAGTTGGATTTTCCAATTTTTTAGGAATTTTTCTGAGTTTGAATTGCAGTAGGACGTGGGCATTTGATGTGAATTTTCCAATTTTGATTTTTGTATTAGAGTATTGTATTTCAACGTGATATTATAATATTTTCCAAAAAGAATTTCGCAATTTTAATTTTGGTATTAGAATATTATTTTCAATAACTAATATTAGGAAATATATTATTTATATATAATATTCTCTACATATTATATTTCCTTTTTAATTAGGTAAAACATTTTAGAATTTATATTAATATCTATTTACCTTAAGTGTTTTTAAAAAGTTGGAGTCAATCACGTGCCTTGAAAAAGCCGGGCTTTGTAAGAGGTGTAAGTCCCAACCGAAATCGAGCTTGTTTGCTTTTTTCTTCCATTTGGCTCACTTTAAGGGGCATTATATCGTCGTACCCTGAAGATGTCTTACTTGGAGACGACTCTCGCTCCCCGTGGAAGTCGAGGAGTCGCTCAGCAGCAAATATGGCCGCAGATAAAGTCCTGGGTTTTGTCTCATGACTTCTTATTGGGCCCACCTCTTAAATCCGTTAATGAACTCAAGCGTCATGTCTGTCTCGGACATATCAGAGATCTCAAGCATGCACGCCTAGAACTCCCTCACATAATCTCAAATGGAGTTGGTGTGCTTCACCTCCTTCAACTTCTTCCGAGCAACGAACTCAGTGTTCTCGGGGTAGAAGTGAACCATCAATATCTTCTTGAAGTTGGCCCACGATGTCACAGTGATCGTGCCCGCTTCGATTTCCTTGTACCTTGCCCTCTACCACATCTTGGCATCATCCATCAAGTACATACTTGATGTGTCGACCTTCAACGTTTCATCGAGCTCACTTACCCAGAAGTATTGCTCGACATCGAAGATGAAGTTATCGACGGCTTTCGAATCTCTCGTCCCATTTTAGGTACCAGGTTGGGGTGCTTTCACCTTGCGAACCCCCGAATATTTCTAGCTATTTGTAATCGGTTTCATCAGGGTGGCACAGGTATTCTCAAGCTCCTCAATCTTTCTATGGAGGTGAGCGATTTCTTCCTCATGTCCGTAGGGGATCGCATCACCAATCACTTAGATCCGGGCCTCCATCACGTCCATCTCCGACTCGAGGATACCAACCGTCTCTTCTAACTTCTCGAGGCTCTCCCTCATTCGGATCACAATTCCCTCGAGTTTGGGAAGTTTCTTATCGAATGATTTATCTAACGCGTCAACACGGTCTTCTATACTCAGTTCGCCCATTTTCTCAATTTCGATGAACAAATGCGACTTGCAGAAACCCGTTCGAAGAACGGGCTCTAATACCAAATGTCACGGTCCGGTAATTTTGCCGAACCGTGGTGCGCACCCTTGTCCTACTCTTAGGCAATAATGCAAGCAACAAAGGGACTCGTGCTAGTGAGGGATCGCCCACTAGAACGCAACTCGGGACTCGGGGTACGTGTGTGCCGGGAATCCTACTCACGATTATCAACGTCTGGCACACGAAAGCTATAAAAGTAAGCAATATTATTATTGAAAGCAAGCAACAAGCAATATCAAGCTTAAAGATAGGAAGCGGTTTTCATTTACTAACACCTCTTAGAGAGGCTTATTTGATAGTTTTACTCTTGTAGCAGTGAACATTACATGTTCAGAATAACGATACGTTTTCTAAAAGCCTAAAAACGTATCTTAAATATAAAACTAAGCTCCAATATTCGACATGCAGGAAGTAATCTTGGAGTACTACTGTAACTCCCCGAAAAACAGACAGGTAGCTCAAGTTAGCTCTTTTTATTAAAAATAGACAACAACGAAATTATAGGGCGTCATCGCCGTATTTCCCCTCCGGAAAATACAAGGCTTATACAATAAAAATAAATACACTTATAAGACTAAAACTAAAACTCTATCTATTTAGCTAATTATACATTTTATAAGTCTCGTTCCATAAGTCTCATCTTCTATATGAAGTCTCTCACACTTGACCTGTAACGCCCCGAAAAACAGACGGGTAGAAAATGCGGATATCGCAAAGTCGACAAAAGAGCTATGCTGACTTAAAGAGACAAGCTGTAGAATTTCAGGAGCGTGAATTTGTATTTCTTAAAGTGTCGCCTACTAAAGGAATAATTATAAGATTTGGAAAACAAAGGAAATTGAGTCCAAGATACATAGGGCCATTTGAAATAACTGAAAGAGTTGGAGGTTTGGCATATCGACTTTATCTTCCCATTGAGTTATCAAGGATCCATGACGTGTTTCACGTTTCACTTTTACGAAAGTATATACCTGATGCTAGTCATGTTATCAAAATGCCACCAATGCAAGTTAGAGAGAATCCTGCTTACGAGGAGCAACCCGTTCAAATATTGGATCGAAAAGAAAAAGTTCTTCGTAACAAAGTTATTCCAATGGTAAAAAAAATTTGGTCACATCATGATGAAGTAGAAGCAACATGAGAAACTGAGATGGAAGTGAGAGCCAAGTATCCCCATCTATTCCAATAAATGAGGTACGTGAAGTTTCGGGACGAAACTTATTTTAAGGAGGGTAGAATGTAATATCCCGAATAAAATAAACTTGAAGATATATATAATAATAGGACTATCCGAGACATTACATACTAGACTTCTATAATTATTTGTGTAAACGAAAACATACTCGATGTCATAAATCTACTGGGAGTATACGAGACGGGACTCTTATTTCAGGTAACCCGTAAAATTTTCTCAAGATGACTTAAGTTTTACTATTATAGATAATTAATAAAAAAAAAAAAAAAAAAAAAAGGAAAAAAATTACACAAAGACACGTAAGGAATCTAAGCATAGACTAATTGACTCATCATCACTCAACATACATGTTGAACAAATTCCCCGAAGTTGGATAACAATTGAAAGAACACTAAAAGGATAGTATAGGTATGTAATAAAAAGAAAGGAGCCAAAGCGTATGACCAAAAACCTTCGGAAAGGAAGAAAAACAATTTCGGACAACACTAACTGAGTGATCAAAGTCTTTTATATCTATTTAAGGTATGATTTCGGGACCTTTCATCGTCATAATTATTTATTTATCGTCTTATTACGTAAATGAATAAGAGGATAGTATAAGAAGTTGCTCATATTATTGTGACCGTAAGTTTTGTAATATAACTGTTATAATTCTCGTATAGTTTCGAGACCCTTAGTCAATAAAATTAGTTACTTTACCGTCTAGTTGAAATAAAATGAAATCTCAGTAGCTATTTATAACATATGAACGGTAGATCGTATAGCGCTGCCGTTATGAAGTTCGTATGAATTTAGGACTCTTCGCCATAAGGCTTACTAATCTATCTTTTTAAATATTCCAAATGAGATATAACAGAGCAGTTCATATTGCCTTAATTGAAGTAAAATTAATCATAAGGATATGGCTAGTTAGGGCTAGGGCTGAGCAAAAATATACGATACGGTTTTAATATACGGATACGATACGGTATACAGTTTTAATTACACGGATTTTCGGGTACACGATACGAATTTCCGGGTATACGATACGGTTTTTAGAAAAACCGTACCGGGTCCGGGTCGGGGAAAATCAAAACCGGGTATACGGTTTTGACCCGGTTTAATTAAAAATAACTAAAAAAAAAGTTGTATGTACAATTTTGTTTTCTATTTTGACTATATGGGTGAAATTTTGAGCACCAATCATTTTATGTGAAATTTGTAATATACGCAACTCACTTTATCAGTAACAAATTTCTGTGTGAAGTATTGCAAATTTGTATTTTGCTATTTAACCTACTGACTTTGCAAGTATTGTGTTTTGTAATAATGATCCTAATGGATTATATAAGTATCTTATTTATTGGTCGTTACTAATGTTGTGGACTCGAATTCTAGGTTTGAGCATTATCAATTAAACCGGATCCGGGTATACGGTTTTCGGGTACCCGGTTTAACCGGGTATACGAAAACCGGGTACCCGGCTAAACCGGGTCGGATCCGGGTATTAATTTTTGGCCTTCCAAAAACCGGGTACCTGATACGGTTATTAAAACCGTACCGGGTACCCGATTTTGCTCACCCCTAGACGCTAGTAACTAGTAAAACTTTAAGAATATAATAGAATTTACTTACCCTTTAGTTAAGTCTAATCTTGAAAAGAAAATGAAAATAGAAACCATAATCAGTCTTCTAAACCTATCATGTAGGCCATTACCAAATTAGTCAAGGAGATTACATGGACGGTTATAAAATTCTCATCACTTCACCATTTATAGGAATCGACTCTAATTAATCTCAAAACGACCGTATTGACACGTAGATGACAATAAAAGGGGTGACAACAATGTTTGATATATCGTTTATTAACAAATTACAAAACGTCATAAATCGCGACATAAAACTAATAAGCATGTCTGATTATCAACAGGTGGTTTTTGGGAGGTGCGACATGAGTGCAAAGCACGGGTGTCTACACAACCACTCGGCGTCGTTTCTTCCGACCATCCTACTCAGGCATGAAGACCCAACAACCACTCCTTCAACAACCTAATTCTATCGAAACCTTTATTGTCGATGAAACGCCGCGGAAAGGGATGAGGGTGGTCGACGGTTTGTGATGATTCTAACTCGAAATAGGTGGTCGTCGGTGCAGGGTGGTCCTCGAGGTTGGGATATGGGTTGTCGGGGCTGGGGGATGATGAGGAGTTTGAGGGTTTGTGTTTAATTTTTTGTTTTTAATTTCTTTTATAAGAAGGGTAATAACGGAATAATGGTGAAAATGTGTGGGATATGGTAAAAGTAAGTGCGGGATTTAGCATTTGCGGTTTTTTTTTTGGGTTTTTGCCCAGGCCTAAATGACCTATTAACTATTGTACAAATGTAGATATGCTTACCCAGCTTTATATGTCATTCTCATTTTTCAACATACTTCATTCTCTTTTCAATATCTCTTAAAAAATAAGAAAAAAATATCAAGAAATGTATACTCATATGAAAGCTATTTCGATAAGAAATTTAATGGTGTAATATTTATAACTTTTGGACTACTATATTTTTGTAAAAATCTTCTTTATATAAAAGGAAAAACTTTTAGAGTCTTCTCATTGGTTACTTAATTTAAGGAAGTGAAAAAACTTTTCTCACCCCCTACCCCAAAACCTTCTCTAATTCATGTTATTTTATTTCACTAAAACTATAAACATAACTTCAATTTTACATTAATCAATCTATTTTACTACATATGGTCTAATTATTTTAGGTACATAAAATTCATAAGGATGTTATATATTGATATAACTCAAAGTTAAACAATATTGTCACACAAAAATAGATACAATTGAAAACTAATTTTAAAAAATAGAGAACTTAAATTAAAAATAAAAGTAAAAAATTAACCATGTCTCAAAGAATGTTAAAAACTTTTGAAAATTACCGAAAAAAAATATTAAATTAAGCAAAAATAATCAAAACTTAATCGTACTATATAAACATTACTCGATCAATCGACCCTAATATATCATTTAGGCTAACTCCTAATGAAATTTTTAATAGAAATCTAAAATATTAAATATCGTTATATAACTTAACTTAATAATTAATAAAGCTTAATCTTGAATATTTACATTTTTCTTATAATAATTTTTTTTAAACAACATACCCGGGGAAATTTGCACGGGTTTAAGACTAGTTAAAGTTAAAGGATCACCTCAAAAAACGTCATATATACGAAAACAGAGGGAGTATATATTTTATCAAGACACCTTTTTTTGTTGTAAAATTTAACATAAACCATTCATTAAAGTTTTTTTTTAACAAAAGCATATTTAAAAATATCATTGATTTTTGTTTGGAAAAAGGAATTATACAAGTATACATGATATGAGATTTTTTTGGACTACTATATTTTTGTTCCGTTTTGTCCATGTCTCAATGGCCTATTGACTATTTTATTTGTTTGAAAAAATTATATTAGGGGTAGAGGGAGTAGGGGTGTTCATTCGCGGTTCGGTTAACCGAACCGCGAAATTAACCGGTTAACCGCCCAACCGGTTCGGCTAAATGACGAACCGTAACCGAACCGTTTGCTACAGTTATTTTCGGTTCGGTGAACCGGTTGAACCGGTTCGGTTAGACCGGTTAACCGAAACCGTTGCATTATCGAATTTTTTTCCCAAATAGAAACTTTGCTCTATTTTTTTTTTATCATTGACATATTTTAATGATGAATATAGTAATACTTTACAAGATAAACATAATATAAAAATAATTAAAGATAAAATAATAGGAAGAGTTAACTGTTGAACGTAAGAAAACGTAGTTCAATAATAGAATGGTGAATAGTGATTGAGGATAAGGGTGGTTGGGTGTTAGAATAAGGGTGAAATGTAAGGTATGAGAGTTTGAGTGCAAAAATAAGGGTAATTATTAGTTTTTGAGCTAGCCAAATAATATTTTTCTGTGGGTAATAATGTCACGGTTCGGTTTCGGTTAACCTCGGTTATGAAAATCCGAACCGTAACCGAACCGTAACCGAGTAAAATGAACCGGTTCGGTTAACCGAACCGTTTTTGTGTTTCGGTTCGGTTAACCGAACCTAAAAAAAATGCGGTTTTCGGTTTTTACGGTTCGGTTAATTATGAACACCCCTATGTTGCACAATTTTGATATTCTCGATTTTGGGTTGGTGTCCGGATTCGCCCTCGGTACTTTTGTGGTATTACTTAGTTGATGACAAGAGGATAATAGTCTTAATGAGAAATTAAATTACTCATAGAATACCTTCTTAATATAGAAATGACAACAAATGATTAACACCGAAAAAATGAGTAGGGCAACAATTGACCGTGACGGAGGGAGTATAAAATAATATGAAACGACTTATATTAGGGAAAAGATGGAGTATAATATAGTGAAATTTTATACTCTTATATATATGTAATTCATTAAAATTCTTGATTTTCGGTTTTACTACCCGTCAATGTCATTCACTGGAATCATACCGTTTATTGAACATTTGTCAGGCCTATTTTATTCAAATGGTATAATTTCAGTGAATGAGAGGGAGTAAGTCATAATTCGTAACAGTTCTGTTGGTTGAGCTCTCGCGTCAATCCATACTCAGAATTTTGCGGATAATGTTGTCTTAAAATTTTTAAGTGGGAAATGTGATAAACCTTAAAAGTTAAAATCATGACAAAATGACTAAAAGATGTTTTGTTATAACCTCTACATACATCATTTGGTCTTTTTAAGGTGCCAATATTCGTACTTAAGATTAAAATGGATCATATTAAATAATGGCCATATTTATATAATACGACAAGTTTTTTGTTATTATCTAGACACTTAATTTTTATTTCATTTACTCTACTTAAACTATTTTAAATTTGAAAATGATATCACTACAAGAAATCTTGTTTCAGGCGACTGTATTAAGGCGACTGATACTAGTAGTCGCCAATTTGGCGACCGAAAATAGTCGCCAAATTGGCGACTGAAACAATACTGCAAGATTATATAAAAAAACTCGGGCGACTGAAATCAGTCGCCATTTTGGCGACTGAATAGCCATTTGGCGACTGATTTCAGTCGCCAATTTGGCGACTACCATTTCAGTCGCCAAATTGGCTATTATTCCAGAACAACCAAAACTCATCCGCACACTTTGCTTTCATCATTTTTCTTCAAAGTCGAAAAAACCCTAAAAAACCCCACTACAAAGTCGCCACCACCACTACTCCACTCCCTCAACCACAACTCCGACCACCACTCCGACACTAGCTCCACCGGATCTTTGTGCTCTCCTTCTTCTTGTGTTTCTTTGTTTGTTCTAATTGGTGAAGGTATATTTGTTCTAATTTCAATCCTTCAATTAATTTAGTTTGTTTGTTTAATTTGTGATTCCTACTTGTATTTAGTTGATTTTATATGTTTATATAAACATTTGTGATGATTATTGGTTTAGATGTTAAATGTTTGTTGTAATTTGAATCCTTAGATTAATTGGGGGGTTTTTGATTAGTGGCAGTGTTGTTGATATTATTAGTATTGTTAGTATTAATTTTGTTGGTATTGTTAATTTTGATTTGGGTTAGTGTTGTTAGTAATGGGGTTTTGATAATTTTTATGATTTGTGTTAGTGTTGGTAGTATAGGGGTTTTGGTTAGTCTTGTTTGATTAGTTTTAGTATGTTAATAATATTAGTGTTATTAGTATTATTTTGTTAGTATTGATAATTTTGATTTGTGTTAGTGTATTTCGTATTAAGGTTTTGATAAATATGATTGTTTGTGTTAGTGTTGTTAATTTTTGGGGTTTTGATTAGTGTTAGTATTTTTTGTACTTGTTGTGTTGGTTAATGTTTAGATTAAAATGAAGAGATTGGAGCGTACATGGATGTACGAAGAAAGACTTGATAAGAAAAGACGTCCTACCGCTAGATTTATAAAGGGGGCTGCCGAGTTTATTGAATTTGCTAAACAACAAGACGAGTATGATTTAGTAGTAAAGAAACTTAGGTGTCCTTGTATTAAATGCAAAAATATGAAATATCTACATGACATTGAGGTTCAAGAACATCTTTATACAAACGGGTTTTGTCCAAACTACTACAATTGAATTTCTCATGGAGAATCTTATTTTTCACTTCCCGAACAATCTCAAATCCCACAAAATGAGAACCCATATAGAGATATGGTAGTAGATGCCTTTGAGTCTAATATTTTCAATAATGATCATATACCAATGAATGAAGAAGAACCACACCCACAAGCAAAAGCCTTTTTTGATATGTTAAAGGCGAGTGAAAAACCATTATATGAAGGGATCAAAATGTCATTGTTAGAAGCCGCCTCTAGGATAGTAACTTTGAAATGTGAGTACAATTTGCCATTTACTTGTGTTGATGGCATTGCTTCTTTGATTGAGGATGTTATCCCCTGTAATAATGTCATGACCCGATCATTCTACAATACCAAAAAAGTAGTGAAAGGTCTACAACTTCCGCATTACAAGATTGATGCATGTCCCGATGGATGTATGCTCTTTTGGAAGGATGATCCTTTGCTTGACAAGTGTAGTAAACGTGAAAAGGCTAGATATAAGACAATTGAGGGAAGTATTGTCTTGAAGGGTAAAAAAGGAAAGAATGAAAAAAAAGAGGTGAAAAGAGTAAGAAACCAATACCCGAAAATCCCGTAACTTACTTACCTCTAGCTCCTAGACTTCAAAGAATGTTTGCTACCAAAAACATTGCCGAGCAAATGAGATGGCACAAGGAAAATCCTCGTACTCCGGGAAAGACGTGTCATCCGAGTGATGGAGAGAAATGGAAGCGGTTTGATATACTTTACCCCGACTTTGCTGAGGAAACCCGTAATGTGCGACTTGGCCTTTGTACGGATGGTTTTGCTCCATTTGGCCAGTTTGGTAGAAAGTACTCTTCTTGGCCCGTAATGGTCACTCCATACAACTTACCACCTTGGTTATGTATGAAAAAACAATTCATCTTCTTGTTGATATAGTGTCATTTCACCCTACATTTTCACCCATTTTTGTCTCGTTTTGCTTGCCTTTAACGCTCCCTAGGAGCGTTTCTACGTGTTTTACCTTCTTCTAGCATATTTCTCGCTTTTATCGTGTTTTTGTAGGTAAACCGTCAATTGAGGCGATTTCTACCTACTTTTGAGCAACAAAGAAGAAGGTGAATCATTCGGAGGACCCACGGCATACCTTGGGGGCCCCGCATACCCTTAGGGGGCCTACTCGACGTGCCAAAGCCCTCTCGAGTCAAGGCAAGCGAAACCGAGAAGGAAACAACAAAGTCAAGCGAAGGAAGAAGGGAAATGAGCATCTCACGGACGTGAAATGCATCTCACGGTCGTGAGATGCTTTTCCAAAAAGAAGGATTTTCGTGGATTTGAATTCACGACCGTGAAACTCATTTCACGGTCGTGAAACCTCAGTCACGGCCGTGAAACATGCTTCACGGTCGTGACTTGTTCGTGAAAGTTAACCTTGCTCTGCCAAATTCCCTCACGACCGTGACTTGCAGTTTCACGGTCGTGAGACGTGTTTCATGACCGTGAAACCCATTTCACGACCGTGAAACCCATTTCACGACCGTGAAACCCATTTCACGGTCGTGACTTTGTCAGTCCATGAAGCTTCTCGAGGCCATTCTTTCCTTCATTTTGTAAATCAATATATAGACCCTCTTATGTAATTAAAGGGCACGAAACCCTAGATCTGAAACTTTCATAGAATTAGTGTTTAATCTTGTATTAATCTTCTATAATTAGCAAATTAGTCGATTAATTAGTGATTTCGACTTGGTTTAGTGTATGAACTTGGGTTATATTCAAAGATTTGTGACAAAATCTTGGTATTTATATCAAAGTTCTCATCTTTCTCCAAGTTGGTATAATTTCTTTACTTAATCTTGCCTTTAATTAAGTTTTCGTTTCAATTATTGTTATCTACTTATTGTTAATTAGAAAATGTTTAATGTTGTTGTTGATTTCATTTTGCAATCCTTAGTAAATGTTGAATTCCTTTTGAATATGAGTGAGTAATGATTTATCTAGGATTAGTGGGAGATAATGGGTTTTAATGAGGGTTAATCTTTCTTTGTCGGGTTAAATTGTTGATTAATTGTCTTTCTTCCAACTTTTGCATACCATATGTTTGATGAAATGATTGCTTGACAAACTTGCATAATTCATGTTTATCATACATTTCCGTAAGATCGATAGCCTCGGATTATGTTAGGATTTGCATATAGTTGGTGTATCGACCGTGTATACGCGAGAGCTAGCTTGGTTCGATATATGGGAGGGATTATAAGTTCGAGAGTCTCAATCCACCGCGCCCAAGTTTGACTACCTATCAACTATGAACCCGACTCACTAGAACCCAAAATTACCCATTTGAACCCACCAATCCTAAACCTTCCTTTTATTGATTCTTATTTGATTATCTTTCTCGTCTTAGGCTCCTTTCGTCGTTTTTAATTGTTTTTAATTGTTGTTATCTTAGTTTAGTCAACAAACCCAAACCCATAATTGCTTGTGACTTGCAAGAGACTCTAGCCAACTTTTAGATCATTTCTAAGCAACAACCGTCCCTGAGATCGACATCCCTACTTCACAACTATTTTTACTACATCAAAATGGCGCCGTTGCCGGGGACGGTGTATGTTTAATTTGATTGTTTTTAGTTTGCTTTAGTTTTTTGCCTCTTGTCTTGAGAAACCTAGTTTCTCGATGCATTCTCACCGTTTACATTTAGTTTTCTTGTATGCCCAGGCGAGCTCCCCCAAAGGATCAACCTCCAATCGATCCCGAGATCGAAAGGACCTTTAGGAGACTTCGCAAAGTCTTCAAAACCGCAAAAAGAAGCTCTTCTTCGAATCCGATTAGCACAACGGAGGGGCTACTACCTTCGATTGAAGAAAGGGAAATCCGGGAAAGTAACGAGGTAGAAATTGAGCATCCAAGTGTAGAGAATTGGGAGGATTTTGTGCCGATTGCGGAATTTGTGAATCCTTTTGGAATCCCACCAACCATCCCACAAACCATCCAACCACCCACTCTCCTAAGAATGCCTAAATTCTCATCTCATTCCATTCCCACGGAAGATACTCTTCCAAACACCACCCCCGTACCACAAAATCTAACCGGAAACTTCATTGCTAAAACCGCTTTTATCCAACTGGTGGAGAGGAACCAATTTGGAGGTATGCCAAGTGAAGACCCTCATCTACACATGGAGACTTTTTGTGATTATTGTGATGCCGTTTCTCAAACGGGAGTGACTCAAGACCAAATTCGATGGGTCTTGTTTCCTTTCTCTCTTATTGGAGCGGCAAAACAATGGTTGAAGAGTCTTGACAAGGTTGCTCTAGGTATTGACTCATGGTAGAAGCTAGCTCTAGCTTTTTATCAAAAGTTCTATCCACCAGAAAAGACAAATATGTTGAGAGCTAAGATAACCAGGTTCAAGCAAAGGGATGAAGAGTCACTCTATGAAGCTTGGGACCGATTCAAGGAGATCATTCGATCTTGCCCTCACCATGGTTTGAGTGAGTGGTTCTTGGTACAACAATTTTGGAATGGACTTTATGAAGAATCTAGAGGAATCTTGAATATGGGATCAAATGGAAGGTTCACGGAAGTAGATGATGCTCAAACTTGGGCAAGAATAGAGAAGATGGCGGCCCATAACTCACAATTTAGTAGGCCAAGGCAAACTCATAGGGGAAAGCATGAAGTGAGCTCCGTCACCCAAATGGGAGCCGACTTTGGAGCTCAACTTAGCTCTTATATGGAAGCAATGAACCTCAAAATGGACCAACAAACGGCTCTATTTCAACAAGCTCAAAGCTCATTAGCACAACCTCCTATGCAACAAGTGAATGCTATGGTGATGGCACCAAGCTTACCTCAAGGGGTTTGTGAATGTTGTGGAACATTTGGTCATGATCCTCAAGAATGTAGAGGATCCGTGGAACAAGTGAATGTCTTTCAATCTTATAGGCAAGGAACCCCCTACTCCAACTTCTACAATGAGAATACAAAGAACCACCCAAATCTCTCATACAAAAGCCAAAATATTCAAAACCCTCAACCACAACCATATGTTGCCCCACCCATGAGAAACAATCAACAAAACTTTCAAAGACAACAATACAATTTAAAACCAACCTTCCTATAATCAACCACAATACAACCAAAATCAATACAACCCACCACCACAAAATCAACCTCCCATGCAACCACACGTTGGGGATCCAAACTTGGACATTCAAAAAGCGATTCTCCAATTGCAAAAAGATAACCAAGCCAAAGATATTATCATCAATAACATCCTTGCCCACAATAAAATGCTTGAAACCCAAGTGACCCAAATAGCTTCGGGGAGTTCCTCTAGGGGAAAAGGTCAATTACCTCCTCAAGGTAACCCACCTAGAAATGAAACCGCCAATGCCATACATTTGAGGTGTGGAAAGAGTTATGAGGGACCAAGAATGCCAATTGAAGATGATAATGGAGAGGGAGACAAAGTGGAAGATGATGGGCCAATTGAAATTGAGGTTGTTGAATTGGATGACAAGGAGGAAGAGTGCTCTTCAAGTGAGCAAGTTGTTGTTGAGAAGAATGATGATGTGATAACAACGAACAAGAAGGTTGAGGAGCCTATTGTGATAAGGCTACCTTTTCCTTCAAGACAAGCCAAAACAAAACTTGACAAGCAACTAGGCAAGTTCATGGAAATTGTCAAGAACTTGGAGGTCTCCATTCCTTTCACCGACCTCATCACTCAAATCCCCGCCTATGCAAAATTTATGAAGGACATCCTTACAAGGAAGAAGTCATTGAGTGGAGTTGAAACCGTGGCATTCACCGGTGAATGTAGTGCATTTCTACAAAACCCAACCCCTCCAAAATTGAAGGATCCGGGTAGTTTCTCCATCCCATGCACCATAGGCAACATAACCATTGACAAAGCCTTGTGTGATTTGGGAGCTAGTGTGAGTGTGATGCCATACTCCATATGTGAAAAATTTGGCATGGGGGAGCTTAAATGCACAAACATCACACTTCAAATGGCGAACCGATCTACAAAGCAACCTGTGGGTGTGTTGGAGGATGTCCCGGTTCGAATTGGGAAGTTTTTCATTCCGGTGGACTTCATTGTTCTTGATATGGCGGAGGATTCTCAAATCCCCATTATTCTCGGGAGGCCATTCTTGCACACCGCCGGAGCGGTGATTGATGTGAAACACGGAAGGCTAACCCTTGAAGTGGGAGATGAACAAATTACATTCAACTTTCAAAATGCCATGAAAGCTCCAAACCTTGGAGAAGCATGTTATTTCATTGACATCATTGATGCCTTCGTTGAAGAAGTTACACCTAGCTTCTTTATGAGGGACCCTTTGGAGGCTATCTTGACTTTGGAGCCAAGGGATATCATGGAGGAGCTACATGGGTTTGAGTTCGACTTACTTGAAGCAACTTTGGAGGGAGAAGAGCTTGATGAACAACAACTTCTAAGACTCGAATCTATCATCCAAACTTCTTGTGCGGTAGACATTGCGGTAGAGGTACAAACTCCTTCTCTTAAACCTCTTCCTTCTAACTTAGTATATGCTTATCTTGATGAGTCGAAGTGCAAATCGGTGATTGTAAATGCTAATCTTGATGATGATCAATTAAATGCATTGTTGTGTGTGTTAAGAAAACATGAGAAAGCTATAAGCTATAGCTTGGATGACTTGAAGGGGGTTAGCCCCGAATTGTGCATGCATAGAATTCATATGCAAGATGACCATGAGCCAAGAAGGCAACCCCAAAGAAGACTAAACCCCACCTTGCAAGAGGTAGTCAAAGGAGAAGTCATGAAGCTACTAGATGCCGGGATCATCTACCTAATCTCTTACTCCGATTGGGTTAGCCCCGTGCAAGTGGTGCCAAAGAAAGGTGGCACCACGGTAGTGAAGAATGATAAAGATGAGCTAGTGCCTACTAGGGTAGTGACGGGGTGGAGAATGTGCATAGACTATAGGAGGTTGAATGCCTCAACAAGGAAGGATCATTTCCCCCTTCCCTTCATTGATCAACTCTTAGAGAGACTTGCCTCAAACAAGTATATTTGCTATTTAGATGGATACTCGGGATTTTTCCAAATCCCAATTGACCCGATTGACCAATCTAAGACCACATTCACGTGCCCTTATGACACTTTTGCCTATAGGAGAATGCCTTTCGGTCTTTGCAATGCCCCGGCTACATTCCAACGATGCATAATGAGTATTTTTTCCGATTACATTGAATCTATCATGGAAGTTTTTATGGATGATTTTAGTGTGTATGGGAAAGATTTTGATTTGTGCTTGCATAATTTGTCCTTGGTGTTGCAAAAATGTGAAGAAGTTAGTCTTGTTTTGAATTGGGAGAAGTGCCACTTCATGGTTAATGAAGGGGTAGTTCTCGGTCATCTTATTTCGGAAAAGGGTATCCAAGTTGATACAGCAAAGGTGGAAGTGATTGAGCAATTACCCCCACCTTCAAATCTTAAAGGGGTGAGAAGCTTCCTTGGTCATGCCGGCTTTTATCGCCGGTTCATCAAGGACTTCTCCAAAATTGCTAAACCACTTACACAACTTCTTCTCAAGGATACCCCTTTCCATTTTACTAATGAGTGTGTTGAGGCATTTGCTAGGATAAATGAAGCTCTTATTTCGGCCCCGGTCATGCAATCCCCGGATTGGGAATTGCCATTTGAGGTGATGTGCGACGCAAGCGATTATGCCATTGGCGCGGTTCTTGGCCAACGGAAGGACAAAGCTTTGCATGCCATCTACTATTCTAGCAAAACCCTTGATGAAGCACAAGTTAACTATGCAACGACGGAAAAAGAACTTCTTGCTATTGTTTTTTCTCTTGATAAATTCCGTTCATATTTGATTGGCTCCAAGGTTATTGTCTATACGGATCATGCCGCACTCAAATATTTGCTTGCCAAGAAAGAAGCTAAGCCCCGCCTCATTAGATGGATCCTTCTCTTACAAGAATTCGATTTGGAGATAAGAGATAAGAAGGGTGCGGAAAATGCGGTGGCGGACCACTTGTCCCGGCTATGCTATGATGGAAGTAAAGATGACATGCCTATCAACGATTCATTCCCGGATGATTTTCTCTTTGCAATTAATGAAACAATCCAAAATCAAGCACCTTGGTTTGCGGACTTTGCCAACTATATTGTGGGTGGTGTTCTTCCACCGGGCATCAATCACAATCAAAAGAAGAGGTTTTTATTTGAAGCTAAGAGATACTTTTGGGATGATCCTTTGTTGTTTATGGAGTGCGGTGATGAGATGTATAGAAGATGTGTTCCACAATGGGAATATGAAGAAATCATGAAAGGATGCCCTTCCTCTCCTTATGGAGGGCACCATGGGGCAAGCAAGACCGTTGCTAAAATACTTCAATCCGGGTTCTTTTGGCACTCTATGTTCCATGATGTCAAGCACTTTGCCCAAAGTTGCGATGCTTGTCAACGCACCGGCAACATTTCTTGGAGGAATGAGATGCCCCAAAGGGGGATTCTTGAGGTGGAAGTGTTTGATGTGTGGGGAATAGACTATCAAGGCCCCTTTATTTCTTCAAAAGGGAATAGATACATCCTAGTGGCCGTAGACTACGTGTCCAAATGGGTTGAGGCGGTGGCTTCCCCTACCAACGATGCCAAAGTTGTCATCAATTTCCTAAAGAAGATTATTTTTCCCCGGTTTGGAGTACCTAGAGCTTTAATAAGTGATGGAGGAAAGCACTTTCATGAAAAACGACTTGACTCACTACTTCTTAAATATGGTGTTCATCACCGTACCGGTTTGGGGTATCATCCCCAAACAAGTGGGCAAGTCGAAATCTCCAACAAAGAAATCAAATCTATCCTTGAAAAAGTGGTCTCAAAGCACCGCAAAGATTGGAGTTCAAAGCTCGACGACACATTATGGGCATATAGGACGACATTCAAAACTCCTATTGGAATGTCGCCTTATAAGTTGGTGTATGGCAAGTCTTGCCATTTGCCCATAGAGCTCGAATACAAGGCATATTGGGCGATCAAAGAACTAAATCTTGATGCAAAATTGAGCGGTGACAAGAGATTACTCCAATTACAAGAGCTTGAGGAGTTCCGGCTCAAATCTTATGAAAATGCCCAATCTTACAAGGAGAAGACCAAACTCATTCATGACAAGAAGATCCTCAAAAGGGATCTCCAATGTGGAGACAAGGTTCTTCTATTCAACTCAAGGTACAAGCTATTTCCCGGGAAGCTCAAATCCCGGTGGTCGGGACCATTCTTGATCACCGAGGTAGGGAAATATGGGGACTTTGAGTTGGCAAGCAAAGATGGTCAAAGATTCAAAGTGAACGGGCAACGAATCAAGCTCTACAAGGAAGGTTCTCTCATCGGGGTAGTCGAGGCTTTGTACCTCAAGCCGACTACTTTTCATTAATACTTGAACAAGAACGGGTTTTGTGAAGTCCCCAAAGAATCACAAATTTGTATATAATTCTAACTCATCTTACTAATGTTTGATAGATTTTAGTTTGCATGGAAATTGGTTAAATTGACGATAATGAGGTCGAATTTTTTTTTGGCCTATTGAATCATTAATTAAACCAATTTCCCATTACTTAGTTAATTTTGTAAATTTTTAGTGCAATTTTTATCAATGAGAGTGTGGGGGAGGGATTTAATGTGTCGTGAATTGTTTTTGTAAGTAGAAATAAAGGAAATATGGAAGAACGATAATGGAGAAGTGAGAAATTGAGCAAAGAGTGAAGATTTTGAAGCAAAAGGGTCGAAAAAGACGAGTCACGCTCGTGATATTGAGTCACGTCCGTGAAAGTTGAAGCAAAGCAAAGGAAATCACGAGTACTCCATTTCACGACCGTGAAACCAATCTCACGGTCGTGAAACCAGTTTCACGGTCGTGAAACCAATCTCACGGTCGTGAGATGTTGATAAGAGATGCAGTAACACTTCAAGAACAAGTCACGGTCGTGACTATAAGCTTCACGGTCGTGAAACGAAAGTCACGGTCGTGACTGACATGTCACGGTCGTGAAACCAAATGGGCCGTGAATCTTCATTATTCTTTCATCTTTTCTTATCTCCTTCTTATCTTTCTTCATCTTTTCCTTCAACCCCAAACACACAAATACACATTATACCCTTATCTCACTAAAAATCACCAAACTCCCTCAAATCTTCACCAAACTCCCTCAAATCTTCCACAAATTGTCACAAAAAGTCTCCTTCTTCAATTATAAACATATTAAGAACCATTTTTTAGCCTTACAAACACAAAAAAACCCAAAAAAATCGATTTTCAACCCTAGGTTTTGAAAAATCCGAAATTGGGGATCTACTTTTTGGGTTCGTATTTTTCCTTTCTACTTCAATAGAAAGATGTTTTGGGGCCAATTGAAGGTTTTTCAAGCGTTTTTAATCGTTTTAGAAGCTTCCTTTTAGCAATTTGTTTTTTGGGAAAAAGCTTGCTTTAAGACAACAATGGCAGGACAAGGAAAGGGGAAAGCGGCGGCAACACGAGCTACAAAGAGGAGGAGAGGCAGCGGGTCCAACCACCCGAACGTAGACGAAGATTTGGAGATTGAGCAACTTCCGGGTTTTCCGGAAGTCGTCTTTGAGACGGATGCTCACAGACAAGCCTTCGCAGCTATTCAAGGGTTGGAGATGGAGCCTACTGTTTTTCTGTGCCACGACATCATACGTCGTCTCGGCCTGACGGAAGCTATGCGGAATTTTTTCGCGGTCTCAGGTATGGCTACTTTATACTCCATGCATGAGCTCTCCTACCGGAGTCTCACGCTGGAATGTTTAAGTAGTTTGAATAGTTTGGTAAATGCTGAAAATAGACCGTGTTTTTCTTTCCGTCTCGCCAATACTTCGCATGTCGTCCCTATAGATGAATTTGCTGCTATACTGGGGTTAGATTTCCCTTCTAGAAGGGATTATGTAGAGCCAAAGGGCTATGATTTGAGCCCGCTTTGGATGGCCTTGACCGGGAGGGTTTTGGCGGATTTCCGTAGGAATTCGGCCCTCTTAATTTACCACCCTGTGCCGCGTTTTTGGCACAGGCTAGTGTCTGGCACATTCCTAGGTCGGCAGGAGCCGAACAACCTAACCCAACTTGACTTGACCCTTTTAGAGTCGCACTTGAATGTGCAAGGGTCTAGGGATACTTTCACCTTCCCCCTGATGAATGAGATTTATAGGAGGTGGAGGAAGTTGGGTAGGACCACCGTAGCCCGTAGACAGACGGTGGTCATGGGGGGTTTGGTGACATTTATGGCTAAGCACTTTGACCCTGATTTTAACAGTAATGAAACGTACGAGGCTTTGACCGGGGGGACGCTTCTCGACGAGACTTCCCTAATCCACTCAAATTGGATTAGGCTTGACCGGGAAAGGAGTTTTCTTTGGGTGATCAAGGATGCAACCCCTTTTTACCTACCTTGTCATAGACTCCCACCTTTTTCACCTAGGGATAACACTATGGAGAGGCGACTCAGCTACCTGCTACCGGTGACGATGGCAGGTGGTAGAGCCGCTTCTAGTGGCGCAAGGGAGGAGGGAGAGTCTTCCCAACCGCCTCGACCCCGACTCACATCTAGACCGAGTCATAGTGCACCCCAAGAAACTTTGCCTGTTCCCCCTTTTCCCCTGCCACATTTGCAAGCACCTTACCCCTCACCCTGTTTTGTAAATATCGCCCCCTACCCCTTTGATTACCAGGGGTATGTTCACCCCGACCCGACCATCTCCCCCCAGGGCGACTACCTGACCGGTCTAATGCAGAACATGCATTTGAACATGCATGAAGACCGGGTTAATAATTATTATGCCTCCTACCCGAACTATTTTTTGTTGGCTAACCAAGGGTACATTGACCCTAACGGTTTTTTGCTAAGCTGGGCTCAACCCGATTTGTTGTTTCCCAACCATGGAAACCGGGGAGGGGGAGGGGGCATGGAGACCGGGGGCGACCAAGGGAATCGGGAAGAGGGTGGTGGTGGTGGTGGAGATGATGATGATGAGGATGAGATGGAGACCTTTTGAGGAGGTTTTGTTTTTTTGTTTGATAATTGGAAGAGTCGGAGTGGTGTCTAGGTGGCTTGTTTAGCATCTTGCCCCTCCCCTCTAGTGTGTGTCTCCTCCTCTCCTCTCATTGATTGTTATGATTTGTTTCTCTAACATGTAATTTTTGTGTTGTGTTGGTTGGCCTCGGCAACATTGGAGGCGGGTGTCCATCCCATCGGACACCAATATTTTGCTCCTACTTGAAAAATCCAAATTGACAAACAACCATGCATTTAGCTATTCTCATGCATCACGTAATTAGGTGTCATTTTTAGACTTTCCCGTGGTTGGTACCCCCATGAGGGGCATTGCATTCATGCACTTTACCGTCACGACGAGACTCCGATATGGCACACTGGACATTCTTGTGGGAGGTACCCCCATGAGGGGCTTGCATTTATGCACCTTACCACCACAACGAGACTCTAGATTAGCATATAGTCTAGCTTGCATTTACTTAAATCATGCACTTTGTATTATATCATTTTGCATTTAGTTTTAGGAATATTATTTAGTTCATGCATTTCATTTAGAATTAGTTCATTTGCATAACTAACCCTCTTGTATATATTGTTCATATTGTGAATATTTTTCAAAAATCAATAATCCCAAAAACAAGTTTTTACTTTTCAAAATATTTAAAAACCCAAAAACATGTTTTTTTCCTTTTAGAAAATATTCAAAAACCCAAAAACATGTATTTCTTTACTTTCAATAATCCTATTTCATACATTGAGGACAATGTTTGTTCCTATGTGGGGGATGGGAAACTATTTTCATAGTTTTTATTTTCATAGTTTTGAAAAAAAAAAAATCCAAAAACATGTTTTATTTTGCATTTAAAATCATTCAAAAATCCAAAAAATTGAAAAATTTGAAAAATCCTAAAAATTAGCTTGTTTATACCTTACTTTGTATATATTTGCATGGCCTTTTCTTCTAACCTCCATACATAGGTCCGCTACACATCGCTCAAGAGACTTATAGAAGGGATTAAGAAGACCGCCATGGTATGATCGTTCTTATTCCTTCCCCTTCTTTCTTTCTTTACTTCTTATCACATGAGGAGTTTGGAGGAATGGTTGATGATTGCGATGTTGGTTTTGATGAATTGGCGGTTGTGTGACTTATGTGCTGTTAGGGGGTTTTATTAGATTAATTGTCACGTAGTTCACTAGAGCATGTGCATTAGTTTGTATATATGTTGCTTAATTTTAGATCATGGCATATAGTTGCATTTAGGGGAACTTTTTGGAATGCCTAATTTGGAAATTGAACAAGCTTGAATAGACCCTTGTAGATACTCTTTTTGCTTAGCACTTTGCCTATTAAAATAGATTTTGAAACATCTTTTAATGTGTATTTTTAGTATAATTTTCGCACCGTTTCCTAGAGCCTAGTCAAGGGCTTGCATTTACCATCTTGACCATCCCCATGGTGTGAAAATTCCTTGGTGAACGCTTTCCTAGGTGACTCTCGAGGCCATGTAATTGTCCAATCATCACATTTCACTACACTTGACAAAAAGGAAATTTTTCCATCACAAGTCCAAAAATTGAGTTCAAACACAATCAAAAAGAAAAGCTTGAAATTTTGCATATCTTTGCCTTAGTCATAGCTTAGGGAGTGCATATGGAGACTTCTAGGCTCTTCTAGAGTACCCTCAATACATATGGGGTCGCTCTCGATGTCGCTACGGCGAGGATTTGCCTATTGTTAGTCTCCGCCGCACACCTTTCGCTAGGCTACCTTGCTCTCAAAAGGCACCCAAATCAAGCACCAAAAAAATCAAAAACAAAAAGAAAAAGAAAAAGAAAAAGAAAAAGAAAAGAGAAAAAAAACCAAATAAGAACTCAAACATCTCGTTTCCTTACCTTTTTTATGATTACTCCTACGTTACATGGCTAAGAGGGGACGACCCTTCCTTTCACTTAGGTGAGAGGCGGAATTCCGATCCTACAGTGTCTTCTAACACCATGGGGCCCTCACTTTCCATCCCGCCTTATCACCCTTGACAAAGCTTTCTAGTGAACGTGAACGAATATACTAATTTTACACAATAAAGAGGTGATTTATTTCTATCTTTCTAGGCCTAGTTCTTTGTAAAACTAGTAAGTACATAGGAATTTGCATGCTTGAAATTTTTCCATTTTAGATGAATCCCGGCGCATGGATGAGGCATGTTGCCATTTGCTTTTGTAGATGCATTCTCATTTGTTTTGTGTGCTTTATTGCCTAGAATGCATCGAAGTTTTGGCAAGACCCCACTTGCCTTGCAAGAAGGTGTCCTACCTCATGGATACCTTGTTGCGAGTTGAAGGGACGGAGCAAGGCCCGTTAATTGCCTTGTATCGGTTAGGCTTAGAGTAGTTAATTAAGGGACTTGACTATTGTTCATCCTTACTCGGGACGAGTAAGGGTTTGGTTTGGGGAGATTTGATACAGTGTCATTTCACCCTACATTTTCACCCCTTTTTGTCTCGTTTTGCTTGCCTTTAACGCTCCCTAGGAGCGTTTCTACGTGTTTTACCTTCTTCTAGCATATTTCTCGCTTTTATCGTGTTTTTGTAGGTAAACCGTCAATTGAGGTGATTTCTACCTACTTTTGAGCAACAAAGAAGAAGGTGAATCATTCGGAGGACCCACGACATACCTTGGGGGGCCCGCATACCCTTGGGGGCCTTACTCGACGCGCCAAAGCCCTCCTGAGTCAAGGCAAGCGAAACCGAGAAGGAAACAACAAAGTCAAGCGAAGGAAGAAGGGAAATGAGCATCTCACGGGCGTAAAATGCATCTCACGGTCGTGAGATGCTTTTCCAAAAAGAAGGAGTTTCGTGGATTTGATCTCACGACCGTGAAACTCATTTCACAGTCGTGAAACCTCAGTCACGACCGTGAAACATGCTTCACGGTCGTGACCTGTTCGTGAAAGTTAACCTTGCTCGACCAATTCCCTCACGACCGTGACTTGCAGTTTCACGGTCGTGAGACGTGTTTCACGACCGTGAAACCCATTTCACGGTCGTGACTTTGTCAGTCCATGAAGCTTCTCGAGGCCCATCTTTCCTTCATTTTGTAAATCTATATATAGACCCTCTTATGTAATTAAAGGGCACGAAACCCTAGATCTGAAACTTTCATAGAATTAGTGTTTAATCTTGTATTAATCTTCTATAATTAGCAAATTAGTCAATTAATTAGTGATTTCGACTTGGTTTAGTGTATGAACTTGGGTTATATTCAAAGATTTGTGACAAAATCTTGGTATTTATATCAAAGTTCTCATCTTTCTCCAAGTTGGTATAACTTCTCTAATAATCTTGCCTTTAATTAAGTTTTCGTTTCAATTATTGTTATCTACTTATTGTTAATTAGAAAATGTTTAATGTTGTTGTTGATTTCATTTTGCAATCCTTAGTAAATATTGAATTCCCTTTGAATATGAGTGAGTAGTGATTTATCTAGGATTAGTGGGGGATAATAGGTTTTAATGAGGGTTAATCTTTCTTTCTCGGGTTAAATTGTTGATTAATTGTCTTTCTTCCAACTTTTGCATACCATATGTTTGATGAAATGCTTGCTTGACAAATTTGCATAATTCATGTTTATCATACATTTCCGTAAGATCGATAGCCTCGGATTATGTTAGGATTTGCATATAGTTGGTGTATCGACCGTGTGTACGCGAGAGCTAGCTTGGTTCGATATATGGGAGGGATTGTAAGTTCGAGAGTCTCAATCCACCGCGCCCAAGTTTGACTACCTATCAACTATGAACCCGACTCACTAGAACCCAAAATTACCCATTTGAACCCACCAATCCTAGACCTTCCTTTTATTGATTCTTATTTGATTATCTTTCTCGTCTTAGGCTCCTTTCGTCGTTTTTAATTGTTTTTAATTGTTGTTATCTTAGTTTAGTCAACAAACCCAAACCCATAATTGCTTGTGACTTGCAAGAGACTCTAGCCAACTTTTAGATCATTTCTAAGCAACAACCGTCCCTGAGATCGACATTCCTTATTACACAACTATTTTTACTACATCACTTGTCACTAATTATTCCTGGTCCTGATAATCAAAAAACCGCCTTAGTTGTTTATTTGCAACCTTTGGTGGAAGAATTGAAACAATTGTGGGAAGTAGGTGTGCAAACATATAATGTGTCTTTAAAGCAAAATTTTCAACTAAGAGCTTCATTGTTGTTGACCATTAATGATTTTCCAGCCTACGGTATGCTATCTGGATGGTCTACCGCGGGAAAAAAGGCATGTCCTTGTTGCATGTACCAAAGCAAAGCATTTTTGCTACCTTGTTTCAAAAAAGTGAGTTGGTTTGATTGTCATAGACAATTCTTACCGGAGGGGCATGCCTTTAGAAGCAACAAAAAAGCTTTCAGAAAAGGTAAAGTGGAGCGGAATCATGCTTTAGATCGACTTCCGGGGGATAAGGTGTGGGATATGGTTTGTGATTTGTCACGTACTATAGATTGTACTAAAGCAAAGACGGATGACCTAAAAAAGAAGAAAATTGGTTGGTTTAAAAGAAGCATTTTTTTGGATCTTCCTTATTGGAAGACGATGTTAATTAGGCACAATTTGGATGTAATGCATATAGAAAAGAATTTCTTTGAGCAACTGATTCACACGATTATGGATGTAAAGGGAAAGAGTTGTGATACTGTTAAATCACGAGAAGATTTGAAGACAATTTGTCATCGTCCCAAACTTCACATTCGTAGCGATGAGTCTAAGCCAAAATCTATTTTTACACTTGACAAAGCTCAAAGGAAGGTATTATGTGAGTGGTTAAGAAAGTTAAAATTTCCTGACGGATATGCATCCGATTTTAGTCGATGTGTTGATATGAAGGAGTTAAAGTTGCAAGGCTTGAAAAGTCATGATTGTCATATCTTCATGGAACGATTATTACCCGTATCTTTGAGACATCTCCTCCCCACTCCTGTGTGGAATGCAATTGTTGAGATAAGTCAATTTTTTCGAGATTTATGTTCGTCTTCAATATGTGTTGATGACATGATTCGTCTTGAGGAGAAAATACCAGAGATATTGTGTAAGTTCGAGATGATATTTCCTCCATCATTTTTTAATTCCATGGAGCATGTACCGATACATTTGCCTTACGAAGCCAAAGTTGGAGGCCCCGTCCAATATAGGTGGATGTATCCATTTGAAAGGTAAGATCACTAAGTAGTAATTAAATTATAATTATTATCGTACTATCTCTTTAATTGATTTAATATTTATATACTAGTCTTAACAACTATTAATCCCATCAATTATTGAATAGGTTTCTTAATCACGTGAAGAAGAAAATTGGTAACAAAGCTCGGGTTGAAGGTTCTATATGCAATGCGTATTTAACGGAAGAGATTGCAAATTTTTGCTCTCTTTACTTTGAAAAACATATAGAAACCAAAGCAAAAAACTTGAGTGTTGATAAAGCGGATGAACTTGAGACAAGTTTACCCGAGTTTTTCCAAATGCATGATGATGAGGGTTGTTCATCAATTGGGGGAACAAGATATTTGGATGACAAAGAATATGATCGTGCTCACCTTTACGTTCTTTCTAATTGTGAGATTTTGGAATCATATGAAACGGAGTTTGTGAATGATTTCATTAAAGCACATCCTAATGTGAATAGAGATGATGTTTGGAGTAACCATGAGGATCAATTTGCAGCATGGTTTCGGAACCATGTAATTGAGTTAAATATCCAAGATGATTTGATAAGGACTTTGGCCTTTGGTCCTTCACGAATGGTTAAAACGTGGAATCGTTACTCGGTCAACGGATTTAATTTCCATACATTCAACTACGGTAAGGATAAGGCTAGGTGCAATTATGGTGTTACTATTTCTTCTCTTGATGACAACGAATACTATGGTATAGTTGAGGATATCTTTGAGTTGAGCTATAATGGGCGTGAACGTTCTTATAATACTGTCTTATTTAAGTGTGAATGGAAGGATAACTCTGTGGCCGGTATGAAAGTTCATGAACGTTATAAACTCGTCGAAGTGAATCATACCCGGACATACTCAAAGTATGATCCATTTATACTCGCACATCAAGCCAATCAAGTATATTTCGCTTCTTATCCAAGCACGAAGAATGATCGAAATCAAAAGCAGTGGTGTGCAATCTTTAAGACAAAAGCACGCTCACAAGTAGATACAACTTTTTTTCAAGAAGAAATAGTATCTAGCGGGTTTATGTTGTCTCCACCTGATGAGGAAATTTATGAGAATGGAAATGAAGAGGGTGAGGATTTAGAAAACGAGGATGGTGATGATCAAGTTGACGGTGATGGTGGTGGTGATAGTGATAATGATAATGAATCAAATGGTGATGATGATGATGACGAATTTGATGATGATAATGATTAATTGGGTAAAGATATATTTATATATATTTTAATTAAGTTTTTTATGTTATTTGATGTTTTTTTTATGTTATTAACAGTTTATGTTTATGTTTTTTTTATGTTATTAACCGTTTCTAACAATTTGAATATTTGTGTAATTGTAGATGGCAGGAGGTCGAGGTAGACAACGTGGCGGCGGTTCAAATAGACGCCGTAGTACTTCTTCAGTCGACGAGGAGGAGATGGAGGTTATTGATCAGCAGAGTCCGGTGGTCGAGGAATCGACCAATGACGATGAGTCCTCGGATCAGACATCGGAGACGATCCAGTTCACCCCGGAAGGGAAGATGATACTTGATCCCGCGGGTTTTTGGTAAGACAACGACCAATGTCTTTAATTTATTATTTTATAATTATATTACATTATTTAACATAAATGCATACTATTCCATAATTTATTTTTCAGGTTTTCGTCTCAAAAGGTTGTACGAGGTTGTACTCAAAGTACAAAGATGAAGATGACGGGGGTTGCTCCTACTTGTTGGACAAAGGCTACCTCCACACAAAAAGAGGAATGGTTCAATAATTTTAGGGTATATTATTTTTGTTTATATTTTGTTATATTATTATAATTTTCAATTAATAATTTATTTTACTAATACTTACCTTTTAAATTGTAGAAAACATTTGACTGGCCGGCCGGATTAGAGTATATTGTACGTCAAAGGTACAATGAGACATGCACTAGACGGTTAAGGGACAACATGTATAAGGTTGTCAAGAGGAAGAAGGAGCCGGAGCATATGAGAGGTATTTAATTTTTTTTGTTATTTGTATATAGTTATAATTTAACACATTTTATCATATTTTATAATACTTATTTAACTTGTAGGTGGTGCATATGAAGATATGCTTAAATATCGTGAAACTCCGGAGTTTCAGGCTAGGTCGGCCCAAGCATCCAAAAATAAAAAAGGAGGAAAGAAAGATGGAGCGGCTGAGCCGTCACATCACGCAGGATCTCGATCTTTCTTGGACCTAGTTTTGGGTGTAAGTTATAATTTCCACTTTTTCGTCCATTTGAAAATTATAACTTAAATTCTTTTTATTATTAAAATCTTCTTATACAAGTCGTTAATTTCTTTTTTTAGAAGGGTAAGAAGAAAAAAGCTAACACGCCCACGGCTCTGGAGCTCTTCCTTGACACCCATTCCCGACTCCAAGACAATAGAAGATATTGGATAAAGCCAAAAGATAAGGAATTATATGTAAGTTTCAAACCATTTTTGGATTTTTACAATAAGTTCATTTTTTTGAATGTTTAACAAATTTTGTAGCTATTTTTAATAACAATGTTTATATTTTGTAGGAAGCATTTTCCGCCGAGAAACTTAGGCAACCCGACAAGTCCGATAACGAGATTTGGTTCGACTTGGTTAATGGTTTCAAGAAGGGGAATGTCTACGGGATTGGGTCGGCTAAGGACGTATTTTACGAAACTCCAAGGGGAAGAATGTCTTCCAGCTCAAAACAAACCTACGAGCCGGGAGTCGTGGGAAAACTCCAAGCCCAACTTAACGAAGAAAGAAGAAAAAACGCGGAAAGGGATGAGGAATTAAGGATAATGAAAGAAAAATTTAAGGCTTGGGAAAGCAGGTTCGACAACTGCAACCAAGGTCCGCCTCCCTTTCGGCGAGATTATGATGAAGGCAATGGAGGTGGTGGTATGCAAGCCGAAGCCAATATGACCCTTGGCTTTTGATATTAGTTTAGAAACTTGTGACTTGTGCTTGTTTAAACTTGGTTTGTTAACCTTTAAGAAGATTTGTAAACTTGAGACAATTTTCTTGATATATATGAGGATGTTGGTTTCTCATCGTGTTGTTGTAAATGTGTGAAATTATGGTTGTTTTCTATTATACTTGCAGGTATGGTATGTTAACGAAATGGCAGGATGAAAACAGAATTTTTCTTGCAATATCACAGGTGTTTTGGCGACTGAAATGTTCATTTGGCGACTACTTTCAGTCGCCAAACCCCCTGTATTTTTGTAAATTAAAAGGCCTTTTGGCGACTGATTGGCGACTGAAGGCTGTAGTGGTCGCCAAAATGGCGACTGATTTCAGTGGCCAATTTGGCGACTACATCACCTTTCAGTCGCCAAATTGGGCGACTGATTTCAATCGCCATTTTGCCAATTTGGCGACGCTTTTTTCAGTCGCCAAATTTGGCGACCGAAATTAGTCGCCCGAATTTTTTTTGGCGACTAATGACTGCGACTCTGCGAGTGGGTCTTGGCGACTGATTTCAGTCGCCAAATTCATTTTAGCGACTGAAATTAGTCGCCAATATCAGTCGCCTGAATGTTGTTTTCTTGTAGTGACACCCTCGCCAGGGTGATCTCGCGCCCTCACCGGGACGCGCTAGCTAGCTGATGACTCCCCATAAAATCACCACCCGACTCCACATCTTCTGGCTTAGACTTGTTGCTCGAGAGACAATTGCTACCTTTTAGTATACAAGGCTCGAAATCTCCAAACCTTATCATACCCCTCCGCAATTGAAAGACTCTTTGATGTTCTTCTTGACTACCCGTTACCTCAACTAGCACTTTAGAAGTATCAGATAACTCCCCCTTACTGTTGATACAATCATCCTCAAAACAAGATAAACTCTTCAATCCGGTTGTTGAACTTCTTCTTGTTGATATTGACCCATCGACCACTAGAGCCTTGGCAAGCTCTACCTTCTCCTTGAAATCGAAAACCTATTCGGTCCAACATTCCAAGAGAAATAAGATTACTCTTAAGTTGTGGAATGTGCCTTACACCCTTGAGATATCTAACCTTTCCATCTTGCATTATAAACTTCACGGTGCCTACTCTAACAGCCTCACAAATCGCTCCATCACCCATGGTAACAGTGCTTCTATGATGATTATATGTTAGAAACATCCCCCGTTTAGAACACATGGGAGATGTGCATGAACTATCAAGAACCCATCTATCACCTAGATGCTTCTTTTCTTGAACCACTAATGCTAGATCAACCTCAGATTCGTAATCACTTTTTGTTTGTTGAGCTGCTGCATAATAAGCAAAATTTCCCTTCTTTGATTTAGGACATTCGAACTTCTAATGACCTTTTTCTCCACAGTTATGGAATAATCACTGGAACTTGGTCCCTTTGACTTAGGTCAATGAGACTTCTTCTTATTCCCTCCAGTCTGAATCCTTTCCCTTTTAGCTTTAGCAACCACTCCCAAAGCCTGATTATCTAGCACAACATTAGTTGCCTTCTGGCGTAACTCCCTAGTGTGAAGCGACGACTTCACCTTTTCTAGGGTCCAAGTCTCTTTACCCACCACAAGTGACTTTACAAAGTTCTCATATGATGACGGTAAAAAAACCAACTAAATAAGCGCATCATCCTCATCTTCTATCTTAACATCTAAATTACGTAAATATAGTAAAATAGAGTTAAGCCGATCAAGATGATCCCGAACTAACATACCTTATTGCATTCTAAGGCCAAACAAACGTTGTTTCAATAACAATTTATTGGTGAGTGTTTTAGTCACATAAAGACTCTCCAATTTTGTCCACAAGCCAGCTGCAGTTTCCACACTTGCAACTTCTGTAATAAAGTCGTCTGCCAGACATAACATGATCGTAGCATGAGCCCTTTCCTCCAGTGTTACCAACTCGGGATTCTCAGTCTCCGTGACTGACGACTCAGCACCCGCCACTGCCCCTGCGATAGTCTTTGTCACCTTCGTGGAGAAACCTGGCGTCAACGGTCTCCAAATACACTGCTGCTTAAGCAAAGCCTTCATCTTTATCTGTCATTGTCCGAAATTATTACTTCCCGTAAATCTGTCGATCTTTGTAGCTATCTGTTGTGCCATCATCTCCCCCAGATCAAATAACCTAGCTCATAGGCTAATTGTTGTGCGTGGAAGCGTGTTAAGACGATGAAAAAAATAGCAAAATAAAGAACACAAGAATTTACGTGGTTCACTATTAATATGATAGCTCGTCCACAGGGCAAGGGAAATATTTCACTATGTAGGGAGAGAATTAAAGATTACAAAAGATGAGTTCTCAAACTTGCCTTTTTAAGTTTTCTACCTTTCACTCTTACCTTAAAGGCTAATACCTAGCTAGTATAAATCCCGCGCGAAAGCGCGGTTTTTTAAATTAAAATATTTCAGAATTTAACAATTATATCACTCGTATAACTCTAATTGAAATTTATTTATATAATTTACTATTATTAATGTTTTGTATTAAGAGGTAGAAAAAAGAAGATTGAACATTTTTATTTCTAATAAGATTGTCGGTTGTACCGAAACATTGTTAATTTTATTTGAAAAAAATACTGTTGTTGTACCATTATATCCACTAAAAGCATAATATAAATATGAAAAAGTGACATTGGTAATACAATCAGATAAGTGTTGTAATAACTATATTTTGTATACGCTAAATAAATTTTTTTTAAAAAATAACCAAAATTTAAATGTTCAGATACTATATATGGAGCGAGATAGATATTAAGTTTTAACATACGAAAAAAATATCATCCCCCATTCAACTCCACTCTACCACTTTACTTTTTCACGTTTGCCAACGCGTGTTTTACGCGGTAACTATCGTTAGCTACATATTTGCAAAAATTATAAAAGTTAGATATTTTTAATGTACTCGTAAAGACGGATAAACAAGATCACACATGAATATATTTTCACTTATTTATTGAGAGAAAAATGCAATTAGATGTTCACACATGAATAGTGTAGAAAAGTGAATATGTTAGAGTGGAGTTGAAGGGAGGTAGTATATAATTTGCAAGTTTTTTTGTTGTAGAAGTCAAATCATCTATCAATACTATTACCTTGTCTATGAATAATATTAACTTGCAGTACCTATGTTCATATCAAAAGACAAAATGATAGAATTATTTGGAAAGCGTTTGCTAAAAAAGTGTTCGTGGTACCATATTTGGATAACAAAATAATAACTGTAAAATATTTTAATCACATAATACGACAATTTAATTTAGGGTTATTTAATGGGAATAGTCCATCATATACCCTTCCTACTCATTTTAATCCATCCTACATTTTAACCCATATTAATTTGAACTATGTATCCATTTTTCTCAAAATATACCTGGTAACCGACTACCTCTTTGTCAGGTTACTCTTTAACAAAAAAAAACTAAAATCATTATAAAATAATAATAATAATAATAATAATCTGCTAACTTCTTCCACTTCCTATATTTTCCCTTCATCCTCTTCATTCTCAATTTATCATCATCAATAACCACTTTTAAAACCCCACTTCACCTCACCGGTCCACCACCAAACAACTCCACCCTACTATCATCACCACTACCAGATTCCACCATCAACGACAAGATGACGACCAAGGATAACACCAACTCTATAAAGGTGGAGGAGAGAAACTTCAAAAACGGTGGTCGTTCAGATCTAGGTGGAGGCTTGGGTCGTGGCGAGTTTAATAGTGATCGTACTGATAAGTGAATATTTGTATGATTTTAACCCCCATTTTAGCTCGGTTGTGTATGGTATTTGTGCTTTGTTAAGCCATTTTATGAGCTAATATCGTCTTCTAGGCGAATTCCTGTGTTCTAACCTGTTTTGTAGGGAAAGTGACGTTTCTACGCCCTTTTTCAATATTCCCGAGCATTTGCCTAGAACCCGACGATTTGAAGAAGCAAGCTTGACCATGTCAAAGGCATTTCAAGAAGGTTCACTAACTCAAAAGAGAGAAGAAACAAAGACGATGTCGCAGTTGTCGGAAGATCAATCAATTGAGCGGAAGAATTCATCGCTTTACATCAAACCCTATCAACAAACCCAATTGAAGAGGTCAAGGGGGATGTTGGAAGTCAAGTCAAAGCAAGGGAAGATGAAACGTTAGTCAAAAGCTTCTAGATGACCACTTACCCGATCGGGGAAGTGTGTACCCGATCGGGGATGTTCGCTGCTCCGCACAAATTGCTTCAACTTCCTATTTTTGTCCTATATGTTCAATGCTTGACCCCTTCCCCACGAAACCCTAATGCTATATAAAGGATGCTCCAGCCCCTCTTCTCAACACATCAATCTCACATCCTCTTCTTATCCTTTCTTCTCTTCTTACATTTTCTCTTTAGATTAGGAGGAGGGAGAACTAGCCTCCCTTCTCTCATTTTCTTCTTCTTTTCATCTTTAGTTCTTAGTTTATTTCTGTCCTTTCTACATCAAAACATTAGCTTAGATCAATAAGAATTTCAATCTTTGTAGTCTACTTTGTTGGGTACAAGTGTTGTAATTCAAGGAACGATTATTATGTGCAAGGATTTCTATTATTGTTATCACTTTCATTGTTGATCGTCACCTAGGTATTCCCACTTTATCCTTTGTTTAATGTCCTTTATTGTTTTCTATTTGATTGTTATTTTCTATCTATGTTATCTTAGATTCATTTTAGTGTTGTTATAATCGTCATTTCATTTCCTAGATTATCAATTAGCGTCGTTATTATCGCCATATAAAGAGTCTTAAAACATGTCTATCCTAGTTTTCATTGTTAATATCATCTTAGATTTAAACATTATCATGAGTGAGTAGTCACCTTTCTAGGGTGTAGGGTAACCATGTTAGATTGATTAAAAGATGACAATTGGATAAAGAAATTGTGCTTTTAAAACATTGTGTCTATGCATGTTTGGATTGTAACGATAGTTAACGATTTTTGGCCAAAATCATTGATTAGAATGGAATTCTTTTCCAAGGTAGAGATACGCGAATTGAATAGACAAAGCATGACATGGTAGATTAAGACCTAGTAAATTGCTTAAAAGCCTGCTAGACCATCTGATCTATGATTGTAATGAACACATCATTCTTACGAACTCACAATGAATTATTTGCATATCCTAAATCCAATTTCATCAATATGTCGATCTACGTGTGTGAACCTACTTCCCTAGATGCTTTTCATTAATGTTAATTCATCATTAGCTTTATTGTTTTCATTTTAGTTTGCTTTTATTTTGTTTTCATTTATGCTCTTCATTAGTTTAGAAACCAAATCCTCAAAACCTAGATATTCGTTAGATAAAACCCAATTGCGAGACATTTCACATTCTATAGGAAATACCATCTCCCTGAGGATCGACCCCTACTTCCCTAATTACATTAATTTGTTATTATCCTAGTCTGGGTAAATTATCTTTGTATCGGGCTTGCGACAGGTCCGGTCACGTACTAAGGCGGAACGACAAGGGGAGATAAAGGATGATGGTGGTGTCATTAACAGTAAGGTTGATGGAGGATGTTGCACCATTGATAGCTTAGCATTAGGTTTTTGTTCATAGAAAATGTTTGTAAATATACAAGTTTTAACTTGGGCGATTTAGGCGAGAAAAAGTAGCAAGGAAAGAGGTGCTTCAATGGTGACTGAAAATTGAGGGTTTGGAGAAGAAGATAGAGGATGTTTAAATTAGGGTTATTATTGTATGTTGTGTAATTTGGTTATTTGAGTAGTTGGTTTTCTGGGTTGGATTTAATTTAAGGTTGGTGTGAGTGATTGAGGGGTGATTTTCTGGGTTTTTGTTTTAATTTGGAAAAAGTTGAAGAAGAATGAAGAAGATGAAGTAGCAGTTTAGTGAAGAAGAATAACAAAAAAAGAAAATAGGGTCCACAACTATGACCTGCAACGAAACCTGTTGTAGTAGGTAAAAATTTAGCTAAGTTCAATAAAGGATAAATGAGTGAATACTATGGATTAATATGGGTTAATCTATAAGATAGATTAAAATGAGAATAAGAGGCATATGATGGATTATTCCCATTAAATAACCCTTTAATTTATGTAATAAAATCAGAAGAATATCCTATAAATATGTCTATAAAAATTGAAAAAGTATCATACCATTTTTTATAAAGAATATAGTTATTTAGAATAGTAGACTTACTTGTAGATATGATATAAGGAAGTTTATTTATAGAACAAATCATTTAGGCGGGAAAATTTTAGTAAACTCTTAATCTTTTAGTATAAGGGAGATGTATTTATAGAAGTATTCCACACTAGAAGAAAAAACTATTAAGATTAGGAAATAAGACAAAATACAATTTCTTAAACTGAGCTTTCCTAAGACAAACCAAACTTCATCTTTAATCAAACTCCAACATATCATAATGCGACTCAAAGAGTCACATATTTAACCGTACACAAATTATCATATAAGACGGGGGCGACCCATCTTAACCTTAAGATGTGTCAAGCTCCTTTCACAAAATGTAAGTGGGGCTGAAGGAGCAAGTGGAGGGCAAATGAAGCTCGTCTTCAGTTTAAGACGAATAGCCCCATAAAAAAAAAGAGTTGATGTACTTTGTAAAGTTATTATCCTTTCTTTCCCCTTCTTTTTACCATTTCCCAACTTCACGTTTCCTAAACCATTTTATCACATATTCTCCATTAGCCTTTTCGCGAACTATTTCTGTAACCGTACTACCAAAGAATTTCAACCTTATACATTTGGCATTGCATGCTGTAAGTTCACAAAATTCCATGTCTTCTGAACTGTCCAATCTTTGCTTTTGCATGTCTATAAAACATTAGTCTTTATGGAACCGACAAGTGATGTTATTATTTGGCCAAGACTTTTCTCCAGAACTTCTCGGTCTCTGTCTCGAGTGTGCATGATTGTTAGGTCTGTTCAAAATCCAATTAGGTAGCGTTTGGATACAAAGATTTCATTTCGAATCCTCACTTTCAAATTAGAAATGTGAAATTAGGAATCATAAATCCAAATTCTTTGTTTGGGAAACAAAGAATTTGAAATTTAGAATTTGAAATCCAATTTTTATGTTTGGCTATACAAGGAAATTGAGAATTCAAATTTGGTCTAAATTCAATTTTTTAGTCTTCAACTCATATTCCAAGGTTGTAAGGCTAAAATTTTCTGCACTTGAATATAAACAAAATAGTTGTTCAACATAAGTTTTAACTACAAAACACAATTTTCAACATTAAAACAAAAATAGCAATAAATTGTCCAACTATCATCAAGTTCATCCTATAGTTATTTTCAACTAGAATGATCTACTACGCTCATCAAGACAAAGCAAAATCCAATCCAACTTTTGATCACTTGGAAGATCTTTGAGAACTTGAAATTTCACCGGCATCTCCACGAACATATTTACGGCTCTTAGAACTTGAGGCCGGAGGATGCCAACAACTTTGGAAAGCTCATCAAATACCTCTTTCCCTCCCAAAGTTGGAGTTGCTTTTAGTCTAGCCTCAACATAACTTTTGAGTGTGTCAGCAACTTGAGTAACCGCATCAGCTAGACTGTCACTTTTTCGCTTATTTTTGGAGCTCATTGAAGTAGTATCGATGCTGGAACTCGAACCGTCACATGCTTCATCATCCATCATAGTAGCACCCTCTTCATGGTGCTCTCCTCCATCACCAACAGCTCGATCGGGTCCAAGTAATATAGATATATCATCCCAATGCTCGATATATTTATTGGCATAAGACGCAACAGATGGGTTGGCCTACAATGAGTAAAAAAACAGCAGTACAGGGAGCACATACACATTAAGAATACACATTAAGAATACAGGGAGCACTACTTTGTAAAAAGAAAATTGTCTCACTTGAATATTTTTCCTACAAGTTGGATTTTCATACAAGTTGGATTCGTACAAGTTGGATTTTCATCATCAGAATTCAAGTGATTGTTGGCTACAGGCTTATACATCAGGATCAGACTAAAGCAAAAAATAAAAATAAAAATACAAACAAACATCAACTGAACAACAGCTCAAAGCTCTAAATATGGCGGATTAGCGTGAATTGCACCAGGACAGAAATATATCCAAGACAAAACACCATCCTACTTCTATATCTTAAACCCACATCAGTCAGCAGCAATGTTAACACAAATGCCACAATTATTGTTATGCTTTTCTGCATAGACGAGTCCAAATGGTACTAACGCTAAATGACGGCAATAACGCTAGATGAGTTGGATTTTGAAACAGAAAGAAAGTA
The DNA here is from genome assembly GCA_022085475.1 of Heliosperma pusillum. Classification (NCBI taxonomy): domain Eukaryota; kingdom Viridiplantae; phylum Streptophyta; class Magnoliopsida; order Caryophyllales; family Caryophyllaceae; genus Heliosperma; species Heliosperma pusillum. Next base: position 39,533 of record JAIUZE010000455.1, read on the forward strand.
GCCTTGAATATAAAATACGAAACTAAATTACCAGGGCATATGTCGTCCATTCGGTCATCTCTTCAAGTGGTACTAACACCATCTTCCTCTCATCATCCCACTTGAATTTTGTTTGAGTTCTTATCTCCATAATGACTCCATAGTGTTTTCTCCAAATCTTCACACGATTCCTCACATTTTCAGTAGTAACGGATACATTTAACTTGCTTCTTACTTCATCTACCACCGCTTGGTAGGCTTGAGGCTTCCATTCACAATCTCCCTTATTTCCTTGACTTACTTGATTATAAAGCACTGATATTAAAAGAGCATCCATTTGGCTATTCCAAGTAATATATCCTCTCTTCTTCGGTTGTGTAGGAACCAAAAATTGTTTTCTTTTTTCAGTCATCACCTATAAAAACATTGATCAGAAGCTACAAAATTCAACAAATTGACAGAATATCTAATAAGCAATTAAGTGAGCATTACTCAAGTTCTGTTTTGTTGGCCTTACTCAAGTTCTCATTTGATGAATCAGATAACTAGAAAAATACAGAATTTACAAAGAATAAGAATCATCTTGTTAGAAATAAGTTCTGTTTTCAGAAAGTTATCAGTACCAAGAAGCATGCTGAGAAGTACTATAACAGACCACATTCATTTTTAGTGACATTCATTTTTAGTACTATAACAGAAAGTTCTGTTAGAAATAAGCTCTGCATGCTAATGTCACTAAAATTCATTACAAATGGACTGCCTGCAGGTTAGTGACATTCATTTTCCTGACATTCATTACAAATGTACCTTAAATGTTGCTGGTAGAGTTAGTTAGATACCCCTTCTCGCTCGATAATCACTCCACATTTTTTGTGCAAGATCGTCTCTAAACTTATTCCACTCTTCTGTTTGTCTAACACTCACTACAATATCTTCTCCACCATCCTCTCCATTTTGTAACTCTTCATTTTGCAATTCTTGTTCTACCTCATTCATTAGAGCCGTTTCATCCATTTTTTCGAATCTTAAGAAGTTGTGTAGAATGACACAAGCATTTATGATTCTGACTTGAGTTTTTTTACCATAAAAGCTACTGGTCCTCATAATAGCCCAACACTTTTTCATGCAGCCAAATGCTCGCTCAATTGTGTTACGAGCTGACGAATGGCGCAAGTTAAAAAGTTCTCTAGAATTTGTTGGGGTGTTCCCTCGCCATAAATTTAAGTGGTATCTTGTACCTTTATATGGAGCTAAGAAACCTTCACCATTGGTATACCCTAAGTCCACAAGAAAATACTTATCCTTTGGTACTTTAAGATTATAAGCAGGCCTTTGAAGAGCGTCGCGGAGGACACGTTGATCAGAAGCGGACCCTTCCCACCCAGGTAGAGCATATGTAAAACAAAGTTCCGGATCACATGTTGCTAAGACATTTGTGCTAATGTGACCATTTCTATCCCGATACCTACCTCGATCCTCTAAAGGGACATTCATGTCTATATGAGTGCCATCAAGGGCCCCAACTACACCCTCAAACCATTTCCATTTTGGATCATTGACAAAACTAGTGGTAGTATCAACTTCCTTAATGTAGTGTTTTCCAATTTTTAAAACTGCTCGGAGCACAGTGTGAAATTGGCGACTCACTGTTTCTCCTGACCGAGCAAAAAGAGCCTGTATAGTTCGATTTTTCAAATTGTGAGCAAGGGTATGTAGAAAAAATGCGACAACTTCTTCATTAGTCACGTTTCTAGAGGTTATTAACCCACCCTTTGATCTCAAAATCCTACATAATTTCTCAAAACAACGTCTATCGAAACGCAATTGCTCTTGACATATCCTATTGTTTCTTAATGTATCTAACCACATTGCTCTTTTTTGTGAACGTTCGTGTTCGTTCCAAGCCAAATCCCTAACCTTATACCTTTTGTAATTCAACGCCCCTACTATAACAACAACACAACCCAGAACTAGCGTAAAAAGCTCCATATCATCATCTTCTTCTTCTATTCTGACACGTTTAAGTGATTCCCGTTCATTATTCTCAGCAGCCATTTTACTTTATACCCGCAAGTCTGAAAATTATAGTGAATTTATAACTACTCGATAATTTAATTCACTAAATATCAAAATAAAAAATCAGATACGATCATCAAAAACTCGAAAAAATCGAACAAACAATAATACATAAATTAATCAGACGAAAAAATCAGATGAAAAAATCGAAAAACTCGGAAAAATCAGACGAAAAAATCGAACAAACAACAATACATAAATTAATCAGACGAAAAAATCAGATGAAAAAATCGAAAAACTCGAAAAAATCAGACGAAAAACTCAAAAAAATCGAACAAACAACAATACATAAATTAATCAGATGAAAAAATCAGATGAAAAAATCGAAAAAATCAGAGGAAAATCTCGAAAAAATCAGACGAAAAAATCGGACAAACAACAATACATAAATTAATCAAACGAAAAAATCAGATGAAAAAAATCAAAAAAATCAGTCGGAAAAATCGAACGAACAACAATACATAAAGGAGAGAGTAATTAAAAGCATAAACCATTTGAAAAATCGAGAGAAAAGGAAACTTACTTGGTCTAATTGATGTTGGTGAGATGAAAATCAAGCATAAACCCTAGAATTTGGGGATAAATATTGTTGTACGTATGAAAGGAAGTAGTGAGATTTGGGAATACTGGGGTTATGGGGGTGTATTTGGAATGATGGGTTATATTAATGTTTAGAATTTGGTTGGATTTCCTCCAAATCCAAATCCAAATTTAGTCATTAGCCCAAACAATGGTTTTGGGCCAAATTCTTATTTGAAAATGAAATTTTGGTTGGCAAACAGGCCATTATAAGATTTCCTTTTGGAATTTTTTCGTAAAACTCAACCTTTAAAAAAAAATTCTTCTAAATATTACCTTTAAGAAATGAAATTTTCAAACACTATCTTGAAAAAGAATTTTTTCTTGCCAAACACAACATTTTTGGGCGGAGGACTCAACATTTTGGTCATAGTATAATCAGGGGCGGACCCACGTTCACCCATGGTATAGCACTTGCTACACCAAACAAAAGAAAAAGCCTGAGAAATTTACATTTTGCTACACCATTGATTTAATTAATGCCTCTTTTCATACCCTTATTTTCTCTCTTGTAGCTATTAATGACATAGCTCCCTCTTCCCAAATTCTCAGGTAGTTTGAATATTGGTCTTTTGTTCCCTCCCAAGGATATTAATTATTTACACTGTTATTAATACATTTATTAATACTCTTATTACTCCCTATTTTTATCCCTTCAATCCTTTGCACTTGTTTGCTTTTAGACGTTTGGGTTTTACAAATAAATGCTAGGAGGAGATTTCTTTATTGTTCATAGTTATCATAAGTCATAACATCATGATGTTTACACTTTAGAGTATCAAAATGAGAAGACTGTTATCACTAAGGTATTTGTAATATTTGTACATATTTTAAGATTTTTAAGTTTTTAAGATTATTGTTTTATTGTTTAATTTTTATAGAGTTAGTCTATATTTAGTATTGGGTTTATAGATGTTATTTTAAAAATATAGTAGATATCACAAAATTGATTGGAAGTGTGTTTACTACTTGCTCTGGTATGTAATTTGTAAGCCAAATTTGGTTGTATTTTACTATTTTTTTATTAGAATTTTGAAATTGAATTTATATCTTTTATAATTCCGGAGAAATTTAATTTTATGCTCGATGGTTGTGAAACTTGTGTGGTTTACCTTTTAAATTCCGTTAAATGTAATATATCTGATAGTATAATTGCATTTCCTATCAAATATCTACCGATACATAAGTCAATTTTAAGGGAACATTTGTGGTTTTATGACTGCTATAACGATCTTGCTACACCAAAAAAATATTCCTGGGTCCGCCCCTGAGTATAATGACTTGCGATGGGTTAATATTCAATCGATGTTTGAGATAACAAACGAGGTCGATTTGAAGTGTTTTTGAACCCGTTGGAAAGGTGGGAGCACATGGCGTTGTCAACACAATGGTAAAAAAATGGCCTTATGTGTGGTCAATTGGTGTGTAAAGTAAAGCGGGTCAAAGAGGGTTCTTATAAGTCTGGGTTTACAACGGGTGGTCATGAGTTTTTTCGTGGGTCTTTTAATAGGGTTTTGTGGATTTATTTGGTCTAAAACGTGGTATGTTATGTAGGTAGTGCGGAGTACAAGGTAGGTTTGAGTTATGTTTTTTTGTGGCTGTTGTTGGTTGCAAGTAGTGGTTTGAATGGTTTGAGGGGAGTGAATTGACCCGCGAAAAGATTCCAGTTTAACTTTCTTTTGTTTTGTGTTTTTTCCTCCCATTTACTTTCAACAAACAACCATTAGAAAAAACACAATTACGACCTACACTGTACTTTCCTCTACCTACATACCAAATTTCAGACCAAGCAAAGCTTCATAACTCCATTAAAAGACCCACGAAAGACCCCCTGACCACCCGCTGTAAACCCAGACTTACAAAAACTCTCTTTGACCCGCCTTACTTTACATATTAATTGACCACACAAAACTCCACTTTTGAATACCGTCTTGACAATCCCTGGAAAGCCTGTACTCCCACCTTTTCAACGAGGTCAAGAACACTTCAAACCGACCACGTTTGTTATTTCAAACATCGATCGACTGCATTGCATATTGCCAAAATATGACCAAAATGTCGAGTCTTCCGCCCAAAATGTTGTATTTGGCAAAAAAAAAAATTCAATGGTTGTGCATGACAATTTCGTTTTTCAAAGGTGGTGTTTAGAAGAAAAAGTTTTTTAAAGATTGTGTTTGACAAAAAAATTCTTTTTTTTACAACAATTATAAGTAGTTGGCCCTTTGTATTGTTGCATTTGTGGCTTTGTCGTTATTTCAAACGAATATTATGAGGGTCTTTTTTAGGTTATACCCCCTCTTATTCTAGTTAGGGGGCGTTTGGTTCAACGTATTGGAATGGATTGGAATGGATTCTAATATCATAGAGGTATGGAGTTAGAACCCCATACTTGTTCATAAGTGTTTGGTTGAGTCGTGGAATGGATATAATATAGTAATAAGTTGGAATGGAGTTAGAATCTTGGGTGTAAATATGGGTATGAGATTTCAAGGGGTTGGAATGGAGTTAGAATCCATTAGGTATCTAACTCCATTCCAAAAGCCTACAACCAAACACTAGAATGGATTGAATCCATTCCAATCCAGTCCAAAACCTCCAACCAAACACCCCTTAATCTTTCCTATTATTCTTTTCCGATTCTTCAACATATCCTCTCTATTTTCTTGTTTGGTAAGTTTTGTGTGATCCAAATTTATGAGCATGCTGGGTAGGTAAGGTTTCATAATCATTTAGAAAGGTAGTAAGTGAATAAAAATAGAAACGTAAAGATTCAAATGCAACAGTCAAAAAAAAAAATACGTAAAGAACTCAACATAACGGAAGAACTAATATAAACTCTTAAAGCCACACCTTACCAATTATGCATATCCTCATAACTATATGTATTAAAGAATAATTAATTAAAGAAAATATTTATAAATTATATTGTTTTGAAAAGTTCTCACATTTTTCCTCTATAAAAAGAGAGTTCAACATTTTGTCAAACATAAACTTCATTACATAAAATATGAGGAAGAAATAGAGAAATCGTGCGAAAAGCTTTTAATATTTATTATTCAACTCTTATAATTTTTTTGCAAGTTTTCCTATATCCAAAAGTTTTAACGTGATCGTTCAATTCCCTTACAATGTTTTTTTGACGAAAGTGTGCTTTATAAATAGAAAAGAAGAGTTCAAATTACTTCAAGGGAAGGGATCAGGATTAAGTGTGCAAACCGATACAAACTCTGACAAGCAATAATCAAGCACAAAGGATGGGGCAAAATTCCAACTAAAACAATTATTCCTAGTGTTACTATATTTGATAGAGAACTCAGCAATTGCATTCGCAACGTAGTTAGTCGAACGTTTTTCGAAAATGATGTTTAAATGAGGTTAGACCCTTGTTTCCTATATTCAAGAATAATGTTAGCAAAAGGCTCGCAAGCTCTACCCGCAAAAGGACATTCACGACATTGATAAAATCGGACGCCACCACACATTTATCAGCGGAATGAGAAGCATAGCACAAACCTTCCCTAGCGAGCACCTCACATATAAAGGGATTAAGATCAATCAACCGGGTGCACCAACCCTGAACCCACGAACGGACATTGTTGCATAACTTATTAATATTTCCCTTTTCTTAGTTAGATCAAAATTGAACCCCTCCCATTCTTAAGTAAAAAACTTAAAGACCATTGATCTTGTTATTATTTGATCTTAGTTAGATCAAAACGAGGTGACGCAACACAACCGGAGTAGGTTGTGCGGTAAACCTTATTGTAATAGATTGAATGTAATTAGAGTTAATTGATTTAAACTATTAATGAGAATAACGTTGGAGGTAACTGTACGTAGGCTAAACCAATTCAAAACTCTTATGTTGAATTTATTTCATTGCTTATTTTCGCTGCAAATCATAATTAATTTCATTCATCGTTTTTCAATTACAACGGACTACTATATTGTCAGTTGGTCTGTTGTTTACGACATCTTTTATTTTTATTTTGGACATTTAGAACGTAAATTAATTAAGCAAAAGAAGAGCGCAGATACACTATGGGGAAGGGTATGGGGACAATGGCGTAGAAGCCGACATAGTGTCTAAATTAAAAACATGAATTAAAAAAGGACGGGGACTATCCCATTCAAAACGACCATTACAAGGACTAATGTCATTCTTGGAGTAGCTAGCAATCGCATCCGCCACGCTATTTTCCGCCCTCTTCTCAAAAACTAGCTTCAAGTGGGATGAGTCCTTTAATTGTTCCCTACATTCAAGAATAATATTCGCAAATAACCCACAAGGTGAATCATTCTCTGGATAGTATTAACGGCATAAAGGCAATCCGAAGCAATCAAACAATTTACAGCGGACAATTTAGCAAAAAACAACCCCTCTCCAATTGCTAACACCTCACACAAGAAAGGGTTAAGGGTGCTCAACCTAGAAGACCAACCTCGAACCCAATAACCACAACTATCTCTAACAACACACCGAATAGCCGCAAAAGAGAAAGAGAAGAAAGCCGCATCAACATTGACCTTAAGCCAATTTAGCGAAGGCGAAGGCGGGGCCCAGCTATCCAGGTAGCATAAAGCAGAAATAGTAGCCGAAATAAGAGGGGTGGGATGGGAATAGTTAGCAGCAATCCAAGAAGAGGTAAGGAAGGAAATGTAGTTGAACATCCTGGATGAGGGAAAAGGGTTGCAAGAGGGTAAGAAAATATGGTCACATCTTCTAGTCTAAACGCGCCAAATGGCAAAAGTGAACCGAGTAGTCCAAAAAGGATGAAATGAGCTACAATTGTTATGAATCCAAGATTGCAAATCAGAAGAGAAGAAAATGGGGCCGACATTAAAAAAATGCCCAAAACTCGGAAGCAAGACTACAATCGCAAAGAATATGGAGGGTAGATTAGTGTAGGCAGTGGGCCGTGCCGTGCCAGCCCGCCTCCCGGTCCGTCGGGCTAGCCTCAAACATTGGCCCGATCCATGCACGATCATTCGGACCAGTGGGCCGTGCCGTGCCGGCCCGACCACCAGTGTCCGTTGCCGCGCCCGGCCATTGGCCCGGGTAAATCGGTCTCGGGCCGTGCCTGGCCCGTGGGCTCGGTCGTGCCTGACCCGTGCCAGCCCAATGTAATTTTTTTTTAAAATAAAAAACTTGATTTTTTAATATTGAATTATGAATAATGAATAATAAATATTAATAATGATTTAAAAATATATAATCTATTAGTTACTTAATTAATAATGTATAATCAACTAAATATTAATGTAATTAATTATAAATATTAACGTAATTAATTATAAATTCGAATGAGACCCCGTGCTTCGGCCGCACAGCTGTGTCAGGCCCACCGTGCATGTCTCGGGCCGTTCCACCCCGCGCTCGTGGCGGGCCGTGCCTTGGCACATGGATTTCTCTATTAGCCGCGTCGTGGCCCGACTCCCTACCTGTCGTGTTGGACCCGTGCCGGCCCGAACTTTCTCTCGGGCTCGCGGCGTGTTGGGCTGGATTCGTGTCGGACCCGTGTCGGCCGTCGTGCATTTGGCTCGACTGCCAACTCTAGGGTAGATTCATGAATTGAAGGGTTGGAACAAAGGGTGCAAGAGGAATGCAGGATAATGGCTATTTTAAAGAGCGTGAGATTATGAGGGAGCTTGTCCCACCATGCTAACCAAATGAAAAGCTTAATTTTTGGGAGGGTAGGCGAATCCCAAACTCAGTACAAATCACCTGAGTGGGAGAGCGGACGACCAGAGCGCACATGGAGGGAGGCGTAAGCGGAGCCTAAAGAAAATTTACCCTGGGGAGCGAGGGAAGTCGAGAGGATGTCAGGCCTAGGTGAAGAAGGGAGAGGGATGACAAGAAATAATCACGGATAGTGCTAGGGCCAAAATTGGACCAATTATCATACCAAAGAGAAGTTAATGAGCCATCACCAATGGACCAAGTGGGGTAGTTTTTCAGGTTAGACCACCCAATTCCAACATTTTTCCAAACTAGTTGTTGTATCGCGCGCTTCGCGCACGATACCCCAAGTTATTTCAATTGTTTTATTTTGGCATCTTTGTTATGATTGTGTTGCGGTGCGTCTATTATCTTACGAACGAAGTATTGCAATGAACTTGGGAGTAAAAGTTGGACGTTCTTCACTCTTTCCATTAGTACATAGGTATATGATTGAGCAGAATGTGTGATGAGCATCTAACTCAATTACATTTTTTTTGTCTTGATGATATATAGTTACTAAGGCCAATTGTAGATAATTGAAAGTATAGTAAATCAGGTTAATCTGATAAAGTGATAACCGCTAATCAGTAGACGAGTACTAAAAAAAATGAGTATTCACACATACAGGAGCCACAGCCCATGAAAACAAGTATGAAAGAAATACAGTGAAATATAAACACGTGATGTATAAGATCTTTTAGGGAGCAACACATACACCAAATCAGAAAAGTACGCAGCAACATACGTAACTAAATGGAGCAATAACTTTCCGTCACCATAAGCTAGAACCTTTTTCAACCGCAAAAACCATACATCCTGAAATGGTATGTCCAGATCAGATTTAGAATCACAAAGTAGAGCTTAACATGATAATGGAATTCTGTCAAGTTAAAAGACAACATATTATGGGTCGACTTTGACATTCAAAATTCAAAAATTAAAGCAAACGGCTCATACAAAAGCTCATTGGCAGGGTAAACTTAAATAAAAAAGAATAAGACGGGGAAAAACAAATTTAAGATCAATCCCACACAGAAAAAGATCATAGTTGTTAATTACAGCGGCAAAAAAGGACAACATTTCCGACTACCTAGCATCAGGGGCATTCTTTTGTATCAATAATTATTGTGTGTGACAGTGTTGCACCTTAAGACGGTCTCATTGTGTAATAAGACAATTCATTTATTAGCAAGAAGTAAAAGTGAACTGTCTCACAGAGTAAGACAACTGAATTCTATAATTTGTGCTTTTGTATGGTCCTGGTAATATATGCACTCGTTAGATCTTAGAATGAGCCTCGTAGTCACATTTAACACCAAATTGTTTGCCGACCAAAAGGTAAAATGGTCACTCTTTCCTTCCTCCTCATTTCATGTTCGTTACATTTCTTCTATGCCACAACTCCATCCTCCTCCTCCTCACTTTTCTTCCCCTACATTTCCTTCTCACCCTACACCTTCCCCATATGCCTTACCTAAACCCACCACCTAGTGCACAAGTCAGTAGACACAACACAAAGGGCAACCATTGTCATAGTAGAAAGCCCACAAACAACTGTGAATCAGTATAGTAAAGACAAGCTAGTAGGGAGGCAAAAACCTAACGTCTAGGATGGCCACCACTAATTCATCCAGGAACTCAACACACCTAGAAGTCCATAATCAATTGATAAACCAGTAAATTAGTACGCATATGAGCTCATTCCTATTTCCGACAAACAAACCATCATCAACCACCAGTCCACCACGACTGACCTTAAATGGTTAAAGCACCTACAATTTTTTTCTAGAAAAAAAAAAAGTGATAGAGGCAACAAGAAAATGAGAATGGGCTCACAAAACCAAATTAAATCAGAAGCCCAATAAATTATTAAAGCTAAAATAAAGCAAAAACCAAGTTGTAAGAAACAAGCTGAAGTTTCCAAGTTCCAAGTGAAACATTTTTTCCCTTCTCAAATTCCAGATTTTTGGTTTCTCCATAGAACTCTTAACCAACCTTATCTTTTTTAGTTCGATTTTAATAACTCAACCTTAATTGCTAATTCACATCTCACACTCCATTATCTAACTTTAGTGGCCATGAGTTAGACACAAACTGTATCTATGGATACCCATTAGTTGATAACACAACACATTTTATCATCAAACTTTATATTATTACCTTAAGAATATGCAGCAGCACGGCTAAAAAGTTTGAACTTTTCAAACTAATAAAGTTACCTTTCTTTTAAATATTGAATCTTATTCCAACAATAGAAATGTTATCCCCTCAATTTCTATCTACCATAAGCTATCCCCTCCACCCGTTCGAAACCACCAAGGAAAACATGTTTTGTTTTAGATTCTCAATCTCGTTCTCAAAGTTCCTCTAATTATCTTTATGACAAAGTTCTATCTAGCCGAGAAATAAGCCACTTGAATTACAAGGAACACCCAAGAAATGATGTTGGCAAAAATAAATAGTCTTTGACCTATCAACTAATTTTTTAAGACCACGACGTACACCTATAGGCGTAGTTCTGTATCACGCTAATTGGCCGTTTCTAAAACATCAGTTGCTCAAATGCTCACCCTATCACTTATTATGTTCTAAGGTTCTTATAGCGAATTCGCATGTTAACTAAACCTGACATATACTAACTTTGGTAAGACTGACTTCTGACTAATAGACGCAAAATCGTTTACAAGCCTTCAAATAGAGCTTATCATCATAATAATAGACTAATAGAGAGTACTTATGATTTGCCAGCTTGCATGTTTATCTTACAGTTTTTTGGCGTCAACATATCAAAATCATCATATGATCTAGGAAGTAGTCCAAATTGAAGAAAGACCAAGCATCTCACAATAAAGATGTAAATCAAAACAAGCGTCAATGGAATGTGTTGTACATCACTTTCTCAACTAATACACCGACAACATCAATAGGTTATGAGAACTTTTACTCTCACACTATGACAACAAAATCAACATAACAGCCAAAAAACTGCAATAGTATTATGGAATATATAGTGTACAAGTGAAATAATATCACCATTATACTAACCGTATTTGTGGCCATGCTCGTTACTGCCACCACTTCTACCGCCAACCTCAACGTCTTCTAGATCCTCTTTGTTGCCATCATTATAGAAAGCGTACTGTAATTTTAACTGAAAAGGGTAAAATGAGCGACGATGATCCGGGAAACAATACTGAATAGAGAATTATAAGAAAGGTAGAAAAAATGAGAGGAAGATTAAATCCCGTTTTTTTCCCGAAAAGGAGCATTTGCTAGCTAAATTAGCAGCCTAAAAATGCACCATACCCTATAATAAAGATACAAAAGGTCTTCCTGTAAAATCAACTTTTAATTACGAATGAAAACACTCAAAATAGCTTAGTAACTACTTTCAAAAGGGTACCTATCTAAAACAACCGACTTCCTTACAATACTATAAATCCTGTAATCTTTAGTCCCTAATCCTGCCAAATACGCCAAATCTCATGGAAAACACACATGACAAAAGTTTGACCCTCAGACGATATGCTTTTAGATACTTTCAAATTTCAACTTGAAAGAACTTCAAGTTGCATGGTCGAAAGATTCTGAATCAAAACTCGAGTCAGAAATCAATCAATTTACCACATACTCACCATTAGACGGCCGAATCTTGCTTAGAGTAAGCATGGCAATATCAACTAATCGAAAGAAGAACCTTTTTCATGACGTTTCATCTCATATTTCACATCTACACAGCCAAAGCTCGCCTAGAATATGCATACCAACACTTGATGTTCAAACGATGCACTCTTCTATACTTCCTCCATTTCACTCAATACTATACATTTCACTTTTGCACAAGAATTTAGGAAAATTATTATTTTAATTGCTCTTACAAATTTACCCTTTTGCTTTAGTTATTTGTTCTAACCCACCGGCCACCACTAACCTTACTCACTGACCTCCCACCCTACAACTACCACCCCACCACCCTCAAATACCCACACATATGCTTCCGACAGTAGCTCCGATGACTACTCCAGCACCAGTGGCGAGCACTCGTTCATTTCCGACATCGCTGTACCACCATTCACCTTCGCACTACCACAGTTACTACTTGCCGGGGTGGTGTGGCCAGTGTATCTTGGGTCGCTTTTGGTGGTGTGCGGTTGCGGTGGTAGTAGTGAATAAGAGGGTCTTCGATGTTATAGATCTTAGTGGTGCCATAGTACTCATTGGAGAAGAAGAGTGCGGTGGTGGTGGGTGAGGTGGTCTTGCGCGGAGAAGAGCAGGGTTGCTGTAAGACTGGTCTTAGGTGGCAATGGCCATTGTGGTGGTGTAGGCTGGTGTCGGTAGTGGCGTATACTGTAGAGTGATGCTTGGTTGGTTTGGGAAGAGAAGAGTTTGTAAGGGGTATGGATGAGGGTATAATAGTAACTTGGACTTATAAAACTTACACATAAAGGAAATGTATAGAATTGAGTGAAAATGCCTAAAGAGGAATATGTATAGTATTGAGTGAAAATGAGGGAGTATTATTTAGTTCACGATTTGATAATAATCACGTGTTACACATCCGAAAAATCTCCCACCCAATCTCTTCTCACTATAAACTAAACGATTAGGGATTTTTTAAGACACATTCAATCTAACATCTAAAAAAAGCAAAGATCTTCTCAATAACACATGATTGACAAAGCCCTAAGCTAATAACCAAAAGCCTAACTACTGCCTAAGCTAATAACCAAAAATAATGTTCAACACTTCAACTTCAACTGTCAGATAAAAAAGCACAGATCTTCAATCTAAAAAAAAACATTCAATCTAAAGTAAATTTTTTGGTTCATATGTGTGAAATTATTTTTTACACACATTCAATCTAAAGTTGCTAGGTTTATCTTAAAAGAGGAGAGATCTTCATATTACACTCAAAACACATCCGTGACTCCTTTAGAGCAAATCAAATGTTCATTATAATCAGATCTCTGTAATTCAATCTAAGAAAATAAAATAATTGATAATTGATGTTTTGACGATGACAAACTACAACTCATGCCCTAGGAAACAAGAGCAAATTTAAACCCAGTTCACAAAGATTAAGAAAATTTAGCACAGACATGAGTTGCCACGGCGAGTGTGTCGGCGTCACATCATAACCCAATTTCCCCTCTTTCCAATTTGTGTATAATGTAGTATAATGGACACCTGAAGTTCTCTAAGTTGATGAGGGTATAAGCGTGTAGTGTTATTCGCGGTCCTGACAGTTGCTTTCCGTTCTCGTTTTTGTCGGGCATAACAAAGAAGATCAATGAAATTACTTATCCCACCATTGATGCAGCAATGCCTAGTTAATCATGGGCACAAGACCACACTCTTCCCCTGATTGACCAACTATTCAGATTTTCTATTCTAAGATCTTATTCAGCACAAAAACAAAAGATGAGAACTTTTACGTACCTTTTATAATCACAGGACTCAAGGCGCAGAAACTTGAGGTAATCAGAGTAAGAGAGTGATATTAGGCTCCTGCAATAATCCAATTTTGTAAAGAAGATCAGTCCTACTATACTCCTCATAATTATTAATTACTCTCAATCTCAAATTCACTGGCAAAAATTAGGTTTTCTGCAAAGGATTTCATACCCGATTATTGTAAAAAAGTAATCTACATACCATCCATCAAATATTACAGCAGAATGCTCAAACTTATGTGTTATCAAGAAAAAACCATAAAATGAAAAACCTAGTACTGTAAACCTTACTAAAACCATACACAGAAATACAACCACCAAAGCCCTAATTTGATAAATAGGAAGAAACATGTGTTAATCGAAGGATTTCATACCCAATCTCCATGGTGTCGTTGTTGATGCAATTAGCTTGGTACCTTAAAATAGATGAGAAAAGTTGTTAATTGAACGATTCCGTACCCTTTTTTTTAAGGATTACAAAACATTCAATACTTACCTAAAAAAATCAAGATCAAAAAGATAAATAAAACCCAAGATCGAACAGCAAAACGCTGTATCCCATCACCAAACCATATCATATTTCCTTCTGAGGCTGCATGCTAATTCTCCTACCAAGTACCAACTCAAATACGGAACACAACCAACAAGCAAAACTCATTTAATATAAATGCTAAACATACTCACATGGATCTCAGTTTTGTTAGGCCGCCGATATCACCGCTCAGTTTCTCTTGAAGTGCCATTGTAGATAGCCCCCTGATATCATTAGTTAGTTGAGTTAAAATCCTTAAGTGTTGTCTATATACATAGACAAAGTGGCTGACGCGAAAGAAAATTTTCTGACAATGTAATCATTATTGAATTGTTGCATGTTTCAATGTAATCATACCGACAATATACAGCGTGACAACTCTAGAGGCAACAATGTTGGCTAAGTAATGGTCGTTATTTAAACCGCAAAATGCAGGTCACGCCGCCGAACAAACAATCATCAAGATGATATGTAAAAAAACCGAACCAAAGAAATTAATTACCTGCTAGTTGGTTTGAGATTCGAGTCTGAAAATGATAAAATCATCTCAGCTGTCAAATAAGAGAAAATTAAAACACTTTGTAAGATAATTGTTGAATTAGATCAAAGCAATTGATAATTAATGTTTTGCACAATGACCAACAACTCATGCCCAGGAAACAATAGCAAATTAAAACCCATATACAAAGATTTATTTAGGAAAAGTAACCGGATATCCTCCGACGCCAGCAGCATTGCGACAACGTCAGTAGTGTCACACCAGAAAATTAGATGGTGAAATATACCTCAAGGTCTCTTTAAGCAAGCGGGGTAGAGCAATCCATCATTTGTATCCAAGCCGGACCTTCATCCTTGACCTCCATAATTAAATCAGTACCATCCAGAGCAGGAATCTCCTAACCTTTGGGCTGGGATAAACTGAAATCAACAAGCAAAATACCGTTTTCATCACCTAATTCGAAACTTGTAAGATATAGTACCACATATCAAAGATGTTAAATTCATAGGCATTTCAGAGCTACCACATGTTAAAGTAGTGAAATTGATAGGCAAAAACAGGAATAAGGATGAAATCTCCATGTATAGCTTTTCTTCTTCTACATTCATGGAGAACAACAACATAGCAATTATTGTTCTTTTTAGGATGAGAAAGTATACAGAATGAAACATATTATTATTTTTTTTAAAGAGGAGCGCTTGAATCCATTTAAGAGGACTGGTTCCTCTAATTAGTTAATCTCAAACCCTCAAATTTGTTTATGGTTCATTAAACATAACAATAGATCCTAATTGAGTTGAAAATATGACAAAACAACAAAACTCATTGTAATAATAACTCAAGGAAAAGACGCTTGAAACCCAGATCATTCCTTAACCCAATACATAATACCAAACATATCAAATTCCATGAACAAATTAAATCAAACCAAACATAGAATCATGAGGAACTAATCGCAATAAAGTATAATGAAAATTACAGAAAAAGACTATATTTGTATGTCATGAAAATCAAAACCTCTTAATTTTCAATCCGGATAGGATATAATGAAAATAAAATCACCTTTTTATCCGAAGACTGTCGATGATGATCTTCTTAGAGAAGGAGTCTCTTCATCAGGAAGCATCAACTTTAATTTAAGACGCAAATGTGGGGCTGAAGGTGAAGGAAAATCAGGAATCATCAAGTTTTGTAAGGAATAATTGAGGTAAGAGGCTAAGAAGAGGGGAAGGTAAAAGTATTACTGTATTAGTGGGTGCCTAAACGCTGCGCTTTGAATACAAAATGAGCAAATTGCTGCTCTCCGGTACTGTTCATTATGAACAGTACTATAGCTTAGCCACTTTTTTATAAGGGGGCTAGATATGGGAGCCCATGGTAAAAGGAATAGAAGAATGAGTCAAATATTTGCTTCTAATTATGGCATGAGAAGCCATTGAATTCTTATTCAGAAGTAACTTCAAGATTAACTTGGCACTTTACGCCTTAATGAGCGTCCGGGCAGTTTTGATTTCAAGGCCACCAAGAGCGAGAGACTGGGTAACCAAATCCCACTGAGAGAGGTGGAGCTTCTTAGAAGAATTGAATGTCCCACCCAATTCCAATATTTAATTTTTGTATAAATAGAATATCTATTTCACCCCTCCCTAGTTAAGGTACGTAGAGGTTGTTTGGTACGGGGTAATAAGAAAAGGGAAAGAGAATGATACCCCTTATTTTCCTTAGTTGATGTTTGTTTGTCACTTTTTTTGTTTCCCTTTACCCCAAACTTAGAGTTAAACGACCTCAAACTCATGTGACTTGATTCCCCCACCCCCAAGGGTTTGAGATTTGTTACCCTCAGCCACCATCTACAATCAACTAATACCATCTCACTTCCATGTCATCTCTCACCTCCTACCACCATGCCCACAAACCCCCGCCCCCTAAACCACCAGCCCCACTAACCCCTCACCCTCGCAACCACCATTTCCACCGCCCCAACCATATCAGATCTCCGCCACCCCCAAAACGCCCACCCAGCCACCGTCGTCTGCCGCGTCTTATCTAACTGCCGCATAAATTCCATGAAAATTTTGAACCGGAAAGTGCTTGTATACTGGATTTGTCGTTGCCAAAAAAGCGTTGGTGGTCGATTCTAGCGGTGGTGAACTATTTTGGAGGTGGTGGGGCCAGTTTCGCTGGTGGTGCTAGTGTTTTAAAGTGAGGCGTGGTTGTTTAGGTGAGGTATGAGACAAAGTTTTGGTGGTAGTATAGATGGTAGTTGTGTACGGGAGACTTTTCTCATTCCCTTCATTTAATTACCAAACAAGTGACTAGATTAACACAAATTCTCATTTGTGACTGGCACTTTTCGTCACAAGCTTGTGACGGAGCAAATGTGACCATTTTTATGGAAAATTTAACCATTATATGACTGTTAACATTTTATGGATGATTACTTTTTATCATAAAATGGTCACATTTAGTCCGTCACAAGCTTGTGAGCTTGTGACCGTCACAAGCTTGTGACCGTCACAAGAGAGACCAACTGCTAAATTAAAGGGAATTCATTTTCTTTCCTTTTAATACCCTTTCTCGTTTACTTTCCCTTTCCCTAGTTGTAACCAAACGACCCCTTAATATCCAAACTTTTTATTTGATATATAGTGATTTTATATTTGCTTTTCTTGAGGTAATGACCCTTACAATTTTATAGTTTCCTTTTATTTTGATTAATTGTACACATTATTTTGAAGATTTTTAAAAATCACACACACACATATAGATATATGGTTACAATGATGCAAAGGGTTTTTGATAACTATCACCTTTGTAATGCAACGACGTTATAAAAACAATTACTAATTTTTATTTTCTTTTAAAACTACCACCATATTATTTGGTTTGGGTTGAAAACATTACCAAATTTTCTCTTTACCCTAAATATGGCATGTTCATTTTAATTTTTCACTCATTCATTTCGTGCCATTATAACACTAGAACTCAACTTTACCTTTCCTCTCAATTTGAGGAAAACTTAGTAACTTTTTTGCATTTTATAAACTCAATTTATCTAAGCAATTACTGCATAACCTACATTCATTATTCAATCTATACATAAATTTCTCTTTTTGAACCTTGCGTAATTCATTCTCTTCGGCTAAAGTCATACTTACAAGCATGTTATTTACCACTCTTTTTTTTCATCTAATTTACTTTATTTAATTTTGTTTCTTTACAATTTAGTAGCTGAATATAAAGTTGATTTTGGTTGTCGTGCTTAATATTACATTTTTGAAAAAATTAATTTATTAAACTTTAACTACTCTAATTTTTGAATATATAATTGGTTGATTTAATCTTTCTAGTATGGAGACCATTTTAATATAGACTTGAAGCTTTATTTTTGTGATTAATTTTACAAGGAATAAGGGTATAATTGAGTACACTGTACTACATAATTGAGTAAACACATAGATTTGCAGCGGAAAACACGAGATTTTAAAAACTTTAAAAGCAAAACCGCGAATGCCACTATGTCACAAAACCAAAACTTAATTTAATAAATCTTTTATACAAATTGTATCTTAAATAAATACAAGGGACATCGACCCCTTGATAAAACACAGTTAAGATAATGAATAATATAAACTACACGCTAAGGGTGAATCGCTGTCAGTACAACGCTCGCTAGCTCACTCGCCACAACCCCATGCAAACACCAACCTGCAACTTGTTCATTCATTAAAAATGAATGCCACGGTCAGTGGGGAGTAACTCAGGGTTCTCCCAGCCATATCACATCAAAACGCACATAAACAAGCATGTAATCATGTGTCATCATGCAAATCTATATATCATGCCGGATGTAAGAATAACATTATGATAATAACAATATACGAGTAAATAAAACCATCATCCATCATCATCATGCAATACAAGACTTGGGGAAGACTCCCCTTGACAACCATATAGAACACTAAGAACTTGCATATCACCATTAGCGACATATGCTTGAGAGGGTTTGGGACTCGACATACAAACCAATCATAGGCATCTAATCAATCAAATATATAATCCATCATATGGTCAAACATAAGCCCACACACTCTCTCGGTAAATGGCACGCGCTAGCATCATGTACATAGCAAGTATGATCAAAACACGTCCACGGGATAAACGTTTCCCTGAACCCATACGCGATAAACGTTTCGTATATGAAAGACTCATTTCCTCCCGGTAGGAAGACGATAATAATACGGTCCTAGTCTAAACCTGGCCAGACTCTCGGAATAAACGTGTTCCGATTCGACATGCGTTAAACGTTTCGCATCCACGACTCAACAAACACAGAAGTCGAGTACCCCAAATTCGGTCACACTACACGAAAGAGGCGGAAAGAGCACAAGGATCATAATCAAGCGGTACGCTACATGCAATGAGACCACCTCGCAAGGATACAACATTTGACGGCCGGGTCGATCAACGCATTGCGTTCACCTCCCAACAACGTCGTCATATCCCCACTAAAACCTTCATACACGCATCAAGGACACATCCCATCGCTCCGACATTCCAGTCTAACGAGGATGAGGTGTAACCGGGAAATGAGAGTTCAAAGCACTCAACAAGTAGTGTTCAAATCAAACACAAAAGGGTAAAACCGACTCAAGAGGAAACATATCAAAACCGTCACAAAAACATGTGATATAAGCATGTGAGATATCATATATTCTAAACATGAATATTTAATGTTATTACGTAAGTTTGTAAGATAAACAAATCATACAAACTATTACATGTGAAGTCATATGGAAAAGAAATGAGAATAAGCTACAGGGGGTGCCAGCCGGTCAGGGGGACCGGCCGCCGGCTACCCGGCTAGCACTACAGCAACACGAAACAACAACATTTAATATACAGGGATCCCCAGCCGGTGGGTGTGACCGGCTGCCGACTACCCGACTGGGGTCAAAGGCTAAATGGAGAAATGGAGAAAAGAAGGAAGGGGGGAGTTCCAGCCGGTTGGATCGGCTGCTGGCTGAGCGGCTGTGACTCATACTCAAAGAAAAATGTTAACCAAAATATAGAGATGCCCAGCCGGTTGGTCGGCCCGGCAGCCGGTCGGCCGGCTGGGGCTCACAGGTACGAAAACGCAACATTCAACAACCAATATTCTAACTCATTCGATTCTCATTCAATCCTAACAACAATTATCAACCTCAAACCGCATTAAATGCATATTAAACATTACCAATCATTTGACAAGGTCAATTAAAGCACCTTAATGGCTCAACTCAAGTTCAAGCATCATAATTAAGCAGAATAATATAAAGAATTAATTTTCATATGTTATAATCATTCAAAAGCTCAAAAATAGTAAAACGGACGCCATTTGCTCATACGAATTCCAAATCAGGAAATTCAAAAGCCTAAACCACTTAATTTTTCGACGCCGATCAATCTGTCAAACTTTCATAGCCAGTGGGTTCCGTCCCGTTCCGGTACAGACCCGTTTCTGCTGATACGGGTGTCTCTAGTTTCATCCTACTAAAGCATATCAATACATGAAAACTTCATACAAGAACTTGAATAGCATTAAACAACCATAAACCTGGGTACAAATTCATTTCATCATCAACAAGGCACAACACAACAACTTTACCCAATTTCAATATTAACATGTAAGAACATGAATTCATGACACTAACTAACAAATCACTAAACTTTATCATAATTACTAATTTAAAACACATAAGAAACACATATAGATGTGATACCGAATAACCCATCACCGTTACCTCGATTAACACTTCAAATCATCGATTCCCAAGCTAATCATCAACTCACATGAACTCCTTGACCCAAAATCTTCGAAATACACCTTTTCCCGTCAAATAAAGTGACAAGAACCCAAAACCGAAATATGGTGAAAGACGGTCTAAAAATAAAGTTAAAAGTTTCGATCTTTTATTGGCTAGAAAGAAAGAGGACGGTGAGAGGATTCCGAAACATTAAGCGGAATTGAATTTGGTTAAGAAACGAAGAAGTTATGTCCGTCTTAAGTTTAGATCTAGAAAATGGGCTTTATAAAAAGTTGATGGAAATGGATATTTTATGGTATGAAAATGAAGAGAGGATGTGAGGAGAAGATTGATATAAAAATCGTCAAGTTTCGTTGAGAGAGAGAGAAATGACATCCGTCTTAAGGTTATAAAGTGATGAAGTTTTAATGGGGTTTTTGGTTGTTTGAGGAAGGAGATGGTTGCTGGAAAAAGAAGAGGGAGAAGGGTGATTAGTGAGTTTTGTTTTGAGGAAAAGAATGATAGAATACCCAAATTTCATACCGGGTCGACTCACTTGAATTTTCGCGTATAATCCGATTATGAACTCATAACGGACTGAAATACGACGGTTTCTGCCCAACTAAACTAAATTCTATTTAACATTAATTTAAAGCTACGAAATCATAAATTATCGATTTAAAAATATTTTAACCAATAAAAGTAAAAGACGAATTTATAAAATTTACGACTTTAGTAAATTATTCATTATTATAAAATCTGGGGTGTTACAAAATTGAGTTATTGTATGCTAGTGATAATGGATGAAATAAAAAAAAGGAGAGAAAAACTTATTAAAACAAATGAAGAATAGAAGGGTAGAAATTACAATGACAAATACAAATTAGAGTGAGGATTGTATTAAAAGGGGGAAAGGTGTAAATAATGATACTCCCTCCGTCCCGGTCATTTGTTTACCTTTGCTTTTGGCACAATTATTAAGAAAATGGTGGGGGACCATTTGTGGTGGTCCTTGGTGGATGACAAGTGGACAATAGTCCCATTGGCACATCAAATTACTCATAGAAAACATTCTCAATATAGAAAGGTAAACAAATGAATGAGACACCCTAAAATGGAAATGGTAAACAAATGACCGGGACGGAGGGAGTATTATTTTGTGACTTAAGATGAAAATTCAAATTAAACGGCTCAGATTTAGTATTATGACATAAATATGAGATTTGGTACTGTTTTCAAATCGAAGTAAACAATGTGTTAATATATTTTACAGAAAAATTAAGAGGTACTCTGTAATAATTTAAAAAGAAAAACAAATGTAAAAGGTATTTCGATTATGGAGTTCTCGTATAATTTAGAAAATTTTATGTGATTTTCGTTCTAAGTATTTAAATATTTATCCGGCTTTTCTCACCGTCTAATGCAGAATATAAAGGATTGTAACAAGATACTCTAGATGTTATGACTTATGAGGGTTCCTGAGGTTATACGATAAGATGAATGTTATTATATTACGGGTAACTTCTTGTAAATATTTAATACTAAAAAAGACGTGTTTCTGCATGGTCGTTGTCTATTGGGAAAAATATTTGCTGAAAACCTTAGAAGATGAGGAGATCTAAATATAACGAGAAGTGTCTAGAATTTGCTAAAGTATCTTGATTATTTAAGAAGCATCTAGATACATTTGGAATTTAGTAGATGTTCTACATTTATTGGAGAGGTCTACCCAATTATTGC
Source organism: Heliosperma pusillum (assembly GCA_022085475.1). Taxonomy (NCBI): domain Eukaryota; kingdom Viridiplantae; phylum Streptophyta; class Magnoliopsida; order Caryophyllales; family Caryophyllaceae; genus Heliosperma; species Heliosperma pusillum. The sequence continues at coordinate 61,899 of JAIUZE010000455.1, forward strand.
ATTTGAGGGACTATATCAGAATGTTAATTTTTTTATCCAGATTTCCATTGGACTTTTTTTTTTAAATTTTTTTTTAAAGAGACCTTAAATTAAAATGTAACTCATAGGTTTGGAACATACATTAAGGGGGAGGGGTTAAGGGATAAAGTTACAATAGACGATTCAATATTACTCAAAGTTTTATTAATGTTTGGAGAATTGTCCCAAAAAGAAGTTTCCAGGATTGGAGCATCGATCACGAACAGAGAAGCGGACAAGTGAATCAGAGATCAAGTTGGCTAATCTTCCTTTGAATTGCGAGCAAAAATTTCACAAGGAAGAAAGCTAGGTCATGACGTCGACTCGTCCATATAAGATGTTAAATTCATTATTGGGTCTGGGTCACACCCGTACTGAGGAGAGAGAGTCCACTTCATAAGCTCAAGGAGGTTCCACTCTAAAGCCAATTGGCGATAGAGGGAGTAGCCCCTTGCTTTATAAAGTGGTAAACTCTCTCATCTTTTATCAATGTGGGATTACACTGACATGCGGGATAATTGGGTTTCTTCACAAAAACCGAAAGAGGCAACATTAATTTTGAAGCAATGATCGGGTGGGGGGGAGCTAGGGGCCTAAAAAAGGCTAGAGGGGGGACCATTTGGCGCGGGGTAGGCCTGATGGTATAGTGTTACTGGGAGGAGGACCAGGCGTAAGCTTGGTGGAAGACGCGACAAAGCCACACGGAAGGGGGTAAAGGTTGAACTTTATGACAGAGTATTGAACTTTAGGTTGTCTCCCCCCTTCAAGTTTAATTCTACATATTTAGACAAAATGATAATGGGTGAGGACAACCAAATCAATTGATATATGCATTAATTCATAGCAACCATTGCTACTTAGCTTATCAGTGTAAAGCAAGGACAAATATATTACATGCACATGAACCGAGTTAACCTGGTTCAAATATATTTGATCTGAGTTGAGCTGACGACCCGATCCGATATGCACTACAAGCTAAGTCTACAAGAACATCATGCATTACCGGTTTGATACAAGTAGTCGGTAATATTTGAAGCACAACTCTCGCTCAATTTGAGAGCTCCTCAGACCGATGATATTCGACCTCATTCGCGTCTCAATATATTGTGAAACTCATATAATTACTTAAATCAAGCAAATCATACATTCATCAATAATAAACTGATACCGAAATGAAGTACCATCCGATTATTTTAATATCAATATTACATTATTGCATATTTGCATGTTTATTACGGGTACCCTCACTTACATTAGGGACAAACGTTTGATCTCGTGATCGATTTAACATTTGTTAGCCGACTTACCCTTCTACAAAACTACCAAGACAAATGAAGGAAGCATGAATTAATTAAGATAATAAGCTAAAAATAAATCATGCATACTAGTAATTATCTTAATTACCACAAAATGAAGTCATACTACATTTACAATCATCAACTCTCCTTATTGAGTTAATATCCTCTCAATCTCACTAGGATGGCAAGGTATTGTGAGTGCACCTCTATGATCAAACCCATACACCTCGGCTGCCCTTTCCAATAAATCAAGGAACAATGGTTGCGTCAAGTACCTAAGTGGCACCACAAACCGCCTCGCAACACCACCACCGTCCTCCTCCATTGCAACCACCGCGAAATGCCCTTCTTTAACGTCCTTTGGCACGTCGCTTGAGTCGTCGAGTCTACAATCACCATCATTACCATGCTCATAGATCTCATTCAGATCAAATGATGGTGATTTCTTGCCTAGTGAAAGACTCCTTTGTAGCTTCTCCATCACTAGCTTGAGCTTAATCATCTTATTTTTCTTAGAATCGCGCTTATATATCGCCATTTTAATTGTTTTTGACAAATTTAACTATTGTTTTACAAGCTATTAAAAGGGAAAGCATAAACTTAAAGTTGTGTGACAAAGTTTAGGTTGTTTTGGTGTTTATAATATTTATGGTTATTGTTTCACTTTATGATGATTGCTTGTTAGAATTTGGGTGGCATTTATAACAAAGTAATGTACAATTGTATAAGTACTGTTTGTGTACTGAAATATTATGATGATTTTAGATGATAAGATTAGAAGAAGAGAAAGAGGGGGTTGATCAAAAGAAACCTAGAGACCAAAGCATGTGAGTAATTTCCTTCGCCTATGTAACGTCCTTTTCACATCGGTCATGTCTTGCTTACGTACCCCACTCCCCAGTGTGTAGTAAGCCATAGGGCACTAATTCTCATGTAGCTTGCGTTTTCAATTCCACTTTTTATTATGCTTATGCATCTTCTATATAACCTACTACACTTTCCACTGATTGTGCCCAATATGACAACTGGCAATCATATAATGTTAAATTTATTATCGGGTCTATGCTGCATCCTATTGAGAAGGAGAGTCCGTTTATAAATATAGAGTTTCATTCTAAAACTAACTGACAATAGAGCAAGTAGCATATTGCCTTATAAAGTGGTAAATTATCTTCTCTTTTATCAATGTGAGACAACATACATGTAGACCTGGCAAAAGCAACCCGATCCGAAACCCGAAATTGACCCGAACTACAACACTCGAATGTGACCCAAAACACGATTTGACTCGACCCAACCCGAACATGACCCGAGCTTTATTAACCCGTAACTAACCCGACCCGAAAATAACCCGATCCAAAACCACTCAACCCGAAAATGACTCGACAAAACATAACTTTTAATTGAACCGAAAACACTTTAAAATGGTCTTTTGTCTCTTATTCTTTGACCCGAAATGACCCGACCCGTAATAAGCCGACCCGGTTGACCCGAAACGGACAAGACAACAAACCTAAAACAATCCCGAAACCTGAAATGACCCGACCCGATACGAATTAACCCGAAATCAACAAGAGATCCGAACTGGCTCGACCCGAACCCGACCCGATTGACCCGTTTGCCACGTCTAATCATATGTGGGAATATTGAGTTACTATTGGTTTTCTTCACATATAAGATGATCAATAAGTCTCTCATAAGATGGATATATCCGTATTAAGATTAAAACGGATCAACTACATGTCACTTGCATAGATAAGACAAGTTGTTTGCTAGTATCTAGGCATTTTGTTTTGTCTTATCTTTGAAAGTGTTACTTATTTGACCCGTCTTAAACTTAAGACAAATAGTACCCATCTTAAATGAGAATTTGTACAAGATGATATAATATCTCAAATTTATATTGAGACAGGAGAAACTTAGTTATAATGGAAAAGGGCCTTGTTCTACTGATTATTTTCATATTTTGGTGTAAAATTATTATATGAAACCTTTTTACTTAATACTAGTTTTACCCCGTGCAAATTGCACGGATTTGTTTTTAGAACTTTGTTTTTATTAATATTTAATAAAATGAATAATAATGTTAACTTTTGGAATTCACATGCGCAAACATAGAAATGCTTCATATAATATAATAAAATGTTTTTTTGAGCATGTTCTGACGCGAGTCACCCGACTTATTTCCGACATGACCAGTATTATAAACTACCCCGTTTGACAAATTTACATAGCAATAACCCATGTAATCCCAACGAATGTGTTCAACTAAACTACATTTTAATAAAGTGAATATTTCATAAATTGATAGTTTTTCACCAATTAGTATTCACTTCATTAAACTTAATTTTTTTTTGTTGATTTTTTTATTTATAATTTTGTAAAATGTTGTGATTATAAATATATTACTCCCTCCATCCATTTCTTTTCTTCTCATTTCTTTTTTCACAGTCTCCAAGACGGAACTTTGACCAAACATTTCCGTCATGTAAATGTTACCTTATGTCGCGGAAAAATATATTTTGTGAAAGATGATTTGATAATAAATTTAAATATTTAAGTTTTGTGTATCAATAATTTTTATTCTTTAATATATTTACGGTAAAAGTTAGGTAACTTTGATCCTCAAAAATGAAATGGGAAGAAAATAGGTGGATGAAGGGAGTATATAATTTAATTTATAAGTATATCTATATTATTGTTAATATTATTTTCCAATAAAATTGACATGACTAATCAAGACCAATTTACGATTATCTCATCTGTCAATATAAGGAGAGTATTTTTAGTTACATGAGTATTTTCTTAATAGTCTGTGTAAAAGTGGGGAAAAAAAATATGAAGTGAATTTTTAATTTATATTTGGTACAAAATCATATCAATAATCCCTAAAACAATGTGTACTAAATTTTCACTAGAATTATTCATAAAGATGGAAATACAAAATTTAAGCCATAAAGCATTTTATAATTATTACTCATTACTCATATTTTACCTCAAAAAAAATAAAATATTACTCATATTTTAGATGATGTACTTTAATTAAATGAAGTTAGAAAGTTGGTAGACCCTTGTCTACATGATGAGGTGGCTTCACCAAATGTCTCTAAATGTTTGTGTTTTAATAGAAGTAAGATTTGACTAATTTAAACCCTGTGCATAAATGCACGGTATATAGAGTTTTTTTATTTCTAATAAATTATTTAGATAATAGGGGTATTATCTCATTAGTTATTCATTTTTCTCGTTATTGCATTTTGCTTTGAGAAATACAAAGTTGAAACTAAAAATTAATTAAGAGAATTGAGTATTAGTGTGTTGCAGTGTATTTTTTTATACCACAAAATTAGTGATCCCAATTTATAAATTATCTCAATTTATTTTCACAAAAGTACAAATAAATTGTTTATGATTTTGTTTTATACGTCGTATGAGTTAAGTCATTCTCAATTAATAGCTTTAATAAAATAATATAATTATCATAAAAAGATTAATTTTAATGAAAATATAACAATTAAATGAAATTGTTGAGGTCTCTTGCGGAGGATTCAACAGAAATAAATTAATATAACTATAAATTTCCTTATTTAGTTAATGTAGGTAATTATCATTAGCTACCTTATTTAAAAATATGCTTTTTGAAGGGAAAATTTGTGAGAAAGCCTATTCTTTTAGTATATAAGGGGATGAAGGGAAAATTTGTGAGAAAACTTATTCTTTTAGTATATAAGGGGATCCGGCGGCTCATATACAAAAACTTTAAGTGAAATGACTACCAAAAATATCGATTATCAAATATTGTGTATATTTGAAGTATTTTCTTTTGTCCGATTAATAGTTACTCCCTCCGCCCTATTAGATAGTTTACAATTATTTTTTATTAAAGCAAGGACAAAGAAATAAGTTTATATTATTGAAAAACATAATTCAAAAGTAACTTGAAATGAGGAGAAAATTTAATGGTCCTTACTCCTCACCCACATGGGGTGGTTTATTTAGTAGAAAGGGAAGATGTAAACTATTGATCACTATAACACCCAAAAAAAAAATGTAAACTATTGATCGGCACGGAGGAGTATTTATTCCCTTTTATTTTCAAGGTATACGAAGTATTAATTAATAGTCATCAATTTCAATTTCTTGGCAACTTTTCGTGGTTGAGAATGAGCAAGTCATGTAGGTTGAGATGAACTTTTCTTTCAATTTCTATCACTTTGTAACAGAGTAATATAAGAACAATTGATGACAATGCGGGGTTTTGTCGCCCTCCCCAGATAAAAAAAAATTTATAACTTAATTAACCTAATGTAGCAGCGGTATTCGAGGTCGATCCACAAGGAGGTCAAGGTCAAGTACTAGTTCGTCTTAACTTACAAGTTAGCTACGCAAAATAGGAAGAAGTTTAAATTAAACTAAGTAACTAAACGACTAATAACTAACTAAGACTAATAAACTAAGTAAAGAAGTAATAAAAATAACAGTCTAAACAATAAAGGAAGGTCTAGGATCCGGCTAAGTCGTCAATTCGGTTCTTTCCCGCTTGAGGTTCCTTACATAAGGCAAGGTTCAACAAGTTTAGGTAGAATATTGTCTCTAAAATACCTATAAGCCATCCCGAGTCTTATAAGCCTCTTAAACCACTCCGAGTCCCACTCCCATGGATAACCCTTACGCGATTTGAGGAAATTTGCCCCACAACCAAATCCCGACTCCAACCTCTCTTACTCCCGCAGATGAAAGGTTAAAATCAAATGATTAAGTCTCTAAACAAAGGTCCGACTCCCATCGATAACCAAAGTTAAGTGGATGGACCATAATTTACCCATATCCACTAAGTAAGGCCCGACTCCCATTGATAGCCCAAGTTACACAAGATTGACCCAACTCCGTTTGATAGTCTCAAATGGTTGAATAAAGGTCTATTAAGGTCAAATAAGATCACTTAAACAAAAATCCGATATTATTAAACCACAACATGTTAAACAAGAACCTAATACAAAATCGTAACCGTCATGAGACAAAACCGGACCCTAAAAGGGTAAACTACTCACTAGTCATGAATAATCTAACACTAAATACATTTAAAAATAAACTAAACATAAGATTAAGCATGATTTAATAATAAAGATTAAAACTTTAATCTATCTAATGGTTAAACATGAATAAATTAAGTCTAAATATACTACCACTACTCTAATTATAACACTGTAAAATTCTTTATTGGGCATGGGCCAACCCCGTACTGAGGAGAGAGAGTCCGCTTCATAAACCCAAGGAGGTTGCACTCTAAAACTAATTGACAATAGATGGAAGCCCTTTGCCTTTATAAAGTGGTAAACTCTCTCATTCTAGATGAATTTGAGATTACACTCACATGTGGACTATTGAGTTTTCTTCACACTCCCCCTCACATGTGAGCCCACTTTAATCAGACTGGGGGCTTTATGAGTTTTTGGCCTCTCTTACAGCTGTCAAGCAAACGAGTTATTCTTCAACGACTGCGATTTCTTGGCCTAGTTTTTTCTTTTATTTTATGTCGAGGTCTTTTTACCATGGGCTCTTATACCATGTTAAATTCTTTATTGGGCATGGGTCACACCCGTACTGAGCAGAGAGAGTCCGCTTCATAAACTCAATTAGGTTTCAATCTAAAACCAATTGACAATAATGGGAATAACTCATTGTTTTACAAAGTGGTATACTCTCTCTTTCTTTATCAATGTGAGATTATTGAGTCTCTTCACAAACACTAAACATGACACGGCCAATAAAGATCTAAACTTTAATTAAGTAATTACATAAATAAATAAACATAATATTTTTAAATAAATTAGAAGAGAGACAGAATATTATACCAAACTTGAATTAAAGAGGAATGAGATGAGAAATTCTTCATACAATTATTGTAAATTAAGAGGGATTGACAAAATAATATTCCGTAGTAAGAATATTTAAGAAAAGATGAGTTCTATTGAATTTTGGATGAAAAAATAAAAATAAAACTAACCTACTTCTACTACTGCTACTCCCTTTCCGTCATTCCTCTGCCCAAAAACGAAACCAATAAAAATGAAACTCCCCTTTTCAAATGGAGTTGGTCTCCCTTAAGACTGCAAATTTTCGTCTGAAATCATAAGACGGAATTTTGTGACCATTTTATAGCTAAATGTAAACACTTTTGTAAATTAAGTTAACATAAGGTTGTACAATTCTGATTACATTTTACCAAAAAGAGATTACAAAATGTTACTAGTCTTCCGTATATAACACTAAGGGTAAAAAATGGGTGTAATGTTTGATGGCCCATGTGAAAGACTAAAGCAGCACCAAGAAACCAAGAAGCCCAAATTTAAAGAACAATTGACTGTCAAATAGACGCGCTCCAGCATGCTCGATATATTATGTGTACTTAGGCCTTTCTTGAAACAAATTCCCTCAGCAGAATCGAAATAGTGAACTCGTGGGCGATCTTGGTATGGTTCAATACTGGCCCGTCTTGTTCCGATTTATCTACCCGTTCTCACTTGACTTTACCTACATAATTAAAAACAAAGAAGCAGTACCAAAATACTAATAACTAATAGTCCCTCTTATTCAATCCAATGTACCCATTTGGGTAATGCTAAAGATCGTCGACACATTACTTCAAATCGTCGACAATCTTTACTAAATTTCCAATTTTACCCTTCTACAATTATTAACTTAACTAGTCAAAATATTTGTAAAACAATCAAATAGTCCAATTAAACTTAGTCGAGACTCGAGAGACAAATTAATTCAGCGAATAGAATTAACGAATTACGGAGTACGAACATCAAGCAAATCCCAAAATAGAAGGACAAAAACGTGATCAATACCCAGAAATTCACAACAATCCCAGTAACTAAAAACCCCGCTACATCCCAAAACCAAAAAAAATACAAAACTTGGTCAATAGATTCAATCGACAATACCCATAAAAAAGTAAAGCACAAAGTATGTTATTTGAGGGAATGATACTAATATCATATTGACGTAGGAGTATAGGACAAAGATAATGATTACAACCTATCTTTACACACTATATATACATCATAAAGAATAAACTATCTAAGGCAAGTATACAAATGTATTATTCTAATGGACTAAAATAGGAATAGATTCTTCCACAAATGAAAGAGCAACGACTCTTTGCCAACGGCTCTCTGCCTTGGTTTGAGTGAATCATGGGCTTGATAATACCCCCCGCAAGTTCGAGTGTGGAGAGTTGAGACACCCAACTTGGAAAGAAGGTCGTCAAATGCAGATCAGCCCAGAGCTTTTGTGAGGATATCGGCGAGTTGTGCTTTAGTATGTATGTAGCTAGGAGCAATGGCACCACGTTGTATCTCATCACGAATAAAATGACAATCAACTTCAATGTGCTTAGTTCTTTCGTGAAAGAAGAGATTACGAGCAATATGGATAGCGGACTTGTTGTCGCATTGAAGCGTGATGGGGCGTTTATGGGAGATGCCGAGAAACGTAAGTAGGCCATTTAACCATTTAAGTTCACAAAGGCTAACCGCCATGGCTCTGTATTCGGATTCGGCAGAAGATTTGGAGACGGTAGGCTGTTTCTTTGTTTTCCATGAGATAGGGGAAGAGCCAAGGAATACTAGGTAAGCCGAGAGGGAGCGGCGGCTTGTCGGACAAGTGGCATAGTCAGCATCACAGTAGGCATTAAGTTCAAGGTTGTTATCTGTTCGAAGGAGGATGCCTTGTCCCGACGAGTTTTTGAGGTATCGGACTACATGGAGGGCTGCGGACCAATGTTCAATGGTAGGAGCATTCATAAATTGTGCTAAAATATGGACCGAGTAAGTTAACTCCGGACGGGTTATAGTAAGGTACACGAGCCTCCCTACGAGACGTCGGTATGGTTGAGGATCCGTCATGGGGTCGGCTTTGGAAAGAGCAAGACGATGGTTAGGCTCCATGGGTATATGAGTAGGCTTTGTACCAAGGAGGCCTGTTTCTTGTAGGATATCAAGTGCATATTTTCGCTGAGATACAAAAATTCCGGAAGTGTTGCGAGCAATTTCGAGACCAAGGAAATATTTAAGTACGCCTAAGTCTTTCATGTGGAAGCATTTACTTAAGTATTCCTTGAATTGATCAATAAAATTTTGATTATCGCCACAAATGACTAGATCATCAACATAGAGTAGAATGTGTACCTCGGTGTTTGGACGAGAAATAGAGAATAAAGAGTGATCATACGGGCATTGTTTAAAGCCATATTTGATGAGTGCGGAAGCAAGTTTGGCATACCAACATCTTGGTGCTTGGCGGAGTCCATAAAGGGATTTTTGCAGACGACAAACTTTCCCATTGGCGGAGGAAGAAAAACCTGGTGATGGTTTCATGTAAACTTCTTCATGAAGGTCACCGTGTAGAAAGGCATTATGGACATCCATTTGGTGAAGGACCCATTGTTTGGCCGCAGCGATGGCAATGAGGGTGCGAACAGTGACGAGTTTGATAGTAGGAGCGAAGGTCTCATTGTAATCTACACCTTCTATTTGACGGTTGCCCATGACAACCAAGCGGGCCTTGTATCTTTCAATAGAACCATCTGCATTGTATTTAACTTTGTAAACCCATTTGGAACCAATTGCTTTCTTATTTGGAGGAAGGGGTTCGAGGGTCCAAGTGTTATTTTTCTCAAGAGCATCCATTTCCGATTGCATGGCTTTGCGCCATTCGGAGACCTGCACAGCTTCTTTAAAAAAACTAGGCTCGTGATGTTTAGTCACGGCTGACAAGAAAACTTTGTGTTTAGTAGAAAATCTATCATAAGTGAGATAATGTGAGATAGGAAAAGCAGTACCTGAAGACGATGATGAGGCAATGAGTGAATGCAACGAGGGGAGATGTGGTAAGACATAGTCGGTGAGGTTTGAATTGGGTATTTTGATGCGATGCCCCCTTCCCATGTTTGCCGAGTCAGTCGGTGTAGTCTGTCGAGGTGGGGTCGGGGTTGTTAGTGGTGTATCTGTGGTGGTAGTATGGGGCGTAGATGAGGGAGGGGCGTGTTGTGGGTCAGAAGAGATGGTCAGAAGGGGTGTTGTGTCCGTAGGGGTAGTATGGGGCGTAGAAGAGGGAGGAGCTTGTTGCGTCGTAGTGAGATTGGTGTGAGAGGTAGTAGGTACGGGATCCGTCGAATTGGAGACAACAAAGGTGGAGTCGAGCAAGGTCAAGTTATCAAGGGATGGTGATGACGAGTTATTTAAATCATGGAGGTTAAGACTTTTAAAAGGAAATTCATTTTCAATAAAAATGACGTCTCGCGACTCGAAGTATGTGCCAAAGTTTAAATCGTAGAGTCACCAACCCTTTTTTCCACATGGGTAACCAAGAAAAACACATTTTCGACTACGAGACGCAAATTTGTCATGTGAACGATTTAAAGTTTTGGCATAAGCTAAACAACCAAACACACGAATATTTGAAAAATCAGGAGATTGTTGAAAAAGAAATTTGTAAGGTGTTTTAACATTTAGAAGAGGTGTTGGAGTGCGATTTATGAGATGGACCGCACTTAAAACACATTCGCCCCAAAAATATAAAGGTAAGGAAGCTTGAAAAAGAAGTGCGCGTGCAACATTTAGTATATGTCGATGCTTACGTTCAACCCGTCCATTTTGTTGAGGGGTATCAACGTTAGAAGTTTGAAAAATGATGCCATTGTCATTAAAAAAAGGTGTAAGGGGTCGAAACTCCGTCCCATTATCAGTGCGGAAAGTTTTGATTTTCTTATTAAATTGACGCTCTATCATAGCAAAAAATTGTAGTAATTTTTGTTTTGTGTCACTTTTACGACGTAACAAATAGACCCAAGTAGACCTCGAAAAATCATCTACAATGGTTAAAAGTAACGGGATCCACATGAGGCATTTTCAGAATATGGTCCCCAAAGATCGCAATGTATAAGGTCAAAAACAGATGTAGCATGACTAGCTAGTACTTAAAGAAAATTGTTCGCAAGTCTGTTTCGCGCGTAAACAAATATCACAAGTCCGACTATGAAAATCATTATGAGTTTTGGAAAATTTTTTAAGAAATGGTAAATTACGAGAAATATTGGAGGATGGGTGCCCCAACCTTCGGTGCCATAATTCCTTTAAGTCTACGGACCCAACCATACATGCATGGACCTTGTCATGCCGGACACCTTTAAGGTAATAGAGCCCCTCGTGTTGTTCACCCGCACCAATCACCGTCTTCGAGGTACGGTCTTGGATAAGACAAAGATTATGGGAAAATTGAATAGTAATAGTAGTATCAATTAATAGACTAGAGACAGATATTAAATTGCAATGTAAGTTAGGTGCATATAATACATTACGTAGAATAAGACTGGATGATAAATGAATATCACAACTTTTTGTAGCAATAGTAAGGTCCCCATTTGGTAAACCAACTGAAAGAGGAGCAATATTTTTAATATTTGAAAAATACGGGAGACATCCCGACATATGATGCGAGGCTCCTGTATCAATAATCCAAGTAAGGGAAAGATATTTACCATGAAGACGAGCATCAGCCATATCAGAAGTATGTGTCTGCCATAGCTTACCAAGCTCCTCCAGCTCACTAGGAGTGAGGGAATTCAAATCCAGTTTATCAAAATGATTAAGGGAACGAGATGACGACGTACCAGCACTACCCGAGACCATGTTGGCTTTCGCTGAAGGGCCAGTCACGGATTGCTTCCCATGGTCAGGAGCAGAATGGCGACGGGTCTCAGGTACGAAAACAACGTTTGTTAAATCCGTAGCATTCAGGTCTATATAAATACGATCACGTGATCCGCGCCAGTTCTTGGGAAATTTTCCCGTCACTCGGTAACAGAATTTCAAACTATGGCCCGATTTTTGACAAGCAATGCAGAAATATTTAGATGGTTCAGATGGGTTACGACGAGTATCACGACCTCCCCCACCCGTCTGTCTAGTGTCGGCGAACCCGGGCTGCAAAAGCCATTGGTTCAGGTGTAATATCGTGCTTAGCGGTTGATAAATTACGAACCCCTTCATCTTGTAATAAACGGTTATAAATGAGATCTAAAGAAGGAAGGGGAGTGATACCGATAATTTGGGAACGAATATTAGAAAAGCGTTCATCAAGACCTAAGAGGAAACCACGTACCCGTTTCTTGTCACGTCTGGCCGTCATTAAATTAACCCATTCACACGAGCATGGACTGCACGAGCATGGCGGAAGTGGATCGTGTTCGAGTATGGCGTCCCATATGGCTGTCATTCGGCCATACTACGCCATTAGAGTTTCTGTCGGGCCTTGATGGCAAGCGAGTAACTCGGCTTCCAGTTGATAGATCCGAGCATCGTTGTCCTGAGAGAAACGATTCTTAACATCCTGCCAGATTATCTTTGCCTCAGGACGTATAGAAATTTGTTTTCGTAACGTAGATTCGATAGAAGTAAGAATCCAAGACGTGACCAGTGCATTGGTCTCTGTCCAGGCTACAATTTTGTCTGAACCAGTGGCGGGTTTAGGGACTGTGCCATCGATATAGCCTAGTTTTCCTTTCGCCATAAGAGCAAGACGAAAGAATCGGGACCATTCATCATAGTTGTTGCCATTGAATGCAAGAGGAGCAATATTGTGACTTAGATGTTCAACATGAACAAGAGAATAAGAAGAAGGTTTAGGAGGAACAATGAGTTGAGGCTCACCATTTGTCATTGTGAGAAGAGAAGCAGAGACCAAGAAAAAAAATAATAATAATGAGAGAATGGTGAGAGGCGTTAGAAGACTAAACCCTCAAAAAATTTCACTGATACCATGTTATTTGAGGGAATGATACTAATATTATATTTACATAGGACAAAGATAATAATTACAACCTATCTTTACACACTATATATACATCATAAAGAATAAACTATCTAAGACAAGTATACAAATGTATTATTCTAATGGACTAAAATAGGAATAGATTCTTCCACAAATGAAAGAGCAACGACTCTTTGCCAACGGCTCTCTGCCTTGGTTTGAGTGAATCATGGGCTTGATAATAAAGTAGATGAATGAAGCTAAAATAACAAAGAAATTAACCCACGAAAAGAATAATTAGTAGAAGAAGGCAGAAGAGGTAGATTTATTACCATCATCATCATGATTATGATCAACATGAAGATGGATATTGTTGATAGAAGAAGAATTAACAACATGTAACAAGAAGCTCTCAGTCTCTATCTCAATGATGCAATTAATTAGTTCAATCTGATGGAGGTCGATGGCGGTGAGTGGAACTCAGAAGTGGTAGCATGACGCCTACACCTAGGCCGGGACGTGGAACCACCGCGTCTGATCCTTGGCGTGGACGTGGAACCACCACGTCTCAGCCTAGGCCAGGACGTAGATGATCCACGTTTGAACCTAGGTCTGGACGTGGTGGTTCCACGTCCCTGCCTAGGGTTGAACGTGGTGGTTCCACGTCCCTGGCTAGGGTTGGACGTGGTGGTTCCACGTCTGACCCCCTTTTTCCTTTTTTTTTTTTTTTTTTTTTTTTTTTTTTTATGTTTACAGTAAATCAATTAGTTTAACGATGTTGTTTAATTCTATTATTAGTGTAATATATTCGACTAATATATTTTGACTAGTTTAAAGTTATTTTAATTAGTTTAACAAACATTATAAATTGAAATGTTTGGAATAGTTCATTAATGTTGTCGACGTAATTAGTCGATTCGTTGTTGTTGACGGAATTTTGAAATTTTAAAAGCGATTTTTTACTTTGTGTTTGATTTTAGTTAAATATTAGTATTTGTGGTTTAATAGGAAAAAAGAGGAGGGAGGGGTATTTTGGACAGTTCATTAAAATTTTTCGACGATAATTAGTAATTTGTCGACGACGAATAGCAACTTGGTTTACTTTTGGGTGGTTTTCGAGGCAACGGTTTGACCGCGTTTTTTTTCCTTTATATATAGAATTTTTTTACTAAAATTATAATTTTATGAATGATATTTCCGTAACAAAACTATAAATGTTAATTTCGTCTTTTAAAGTTTTATATTTTACGATGTATAAACGGAAGTTTGACCTCTAAAAATTAAATGGGTACATTGATGGATAGGAGGGAGTATGAAATAACGTTATTTAATACTAATCGGCTAATATTGTATATAACACTAAAATTAGTAAATAAAGCTAAGTCGGGCTATTAATTTGACTAAATAAGATAAAACATGGTTTAAAATACATAAAATAAAGTGTTATCAATAGATCGGAACGAGAAGAGTATTATTTTGACATAACATGTTCATATACATAATGGCATAACCAGAAAATCAATGCTATATAATTTGTTTTTATTACGAAACAACTTGGGTTGTCGATAGTGTTTATTTTGACACAGTATGCCTATATATTAGAAAAGAAAAACTTGTTATATCTATATAATGAGATATTATTTAGCTCTCTTTAATCTTAAGATAGATATTAAGGTTAAGCGAGACTAATTAATAGGAAATACGAAGTATATACGAATTAGTCAACATGAGTTTGATTACTTTTTGGAACTTGCCAGATCATATTCTGGTTAGCATATTTCCATTAGCAGTTGATACTCATATTAAACATGTGAAATTAGTTGACTCTGATCTAAAAAGTTTTATCAATTTATAAATTTTGTGTTTGGTAAAAAGTATCTCTTATATACTAAAAGAATCTCCTATATAATAAAGAATAAGTTTATCCAAACTTTTCCCTCCAAATGTCACCCACATTATAATAAGGAAACAAAAAAAACATTCTCCATATTTAATTAAGAAACCAATGAGAATTAAAGCTATATCATGTGATAAATTTAAATAGTTAACACTAATATTTTTAAATGTTAAAATATGAGAAACAAAATAATATTTGTGACCATGACATCCTTGACTTATCTTAATTTTTAAAAAAATTAAGAAAGAAAATAAAATTATAAATATTAACTCTAGAAATAAGAAAACATAAAAACACACTGTAAGTATTTCATTTGAATAGTTTTTTCTCCCTGAAACTATAAGAGATTAAAAAAAAAATCAATAGTTATATGATTGAAAAAGTGTCGAATATTTTCTTTTCTATTTGTTAATCTTATTACTACGGGAAATATGTTTATTTAATAGTCAACATGTACTATTATTTTAATTATGTTGTAGTGTTTCTCATCTATACATTTGTCCTTTTTATAAAATTATGCAATTGCACAATTTTCAAATTAGGAAATCTCAATGTTTGCTTGCCTAAGAGCACTCTCCTATAAGTGGACCTATAATTTTTTTTATATCATCTTAACTCAATCCCCCTTATATAAAAAGATAAGAGATCTTGAAAATTTTATCTTTAAACTATTTAATTGTATATCAATCAGCTCCATATTATGTGAACATTTAAATTTTGGTTCAATTTTTCTCTTTTTTTAATTTACCATATACTCCCTCCTATCCAATCCAATGTACCCGTGGGTCCGGGCACAAGTTTTAAGAAAAGTATCTCACAAATGGTAAAATGTCATATATTGCCCTTGGATTTAAATATTAAAAAGTAGTTATTTGATGAAATTGTATGTAATTAAATAGGTGTTGCAAGGGTAAAATGGTCTAAAATTACCCAAAAAGGAAATAGGTACATTAGATTGGATTGTCCAAAAAAGAAAAGTGGGTACATTGGATTGGATAGGAGGGAGTATAAATATAAGTATATGTATTAAATGTTGGAGTAGGTGTCCTCCACAATAATGCGCCACATAATAAATCTTATTATGGAATAAAATTGGGATATTTATTGACTATATATATGATTAGTCAGTTGATTAACGTAAATCAATAACGGTTGGCTGACTAGAGTTTGACGTTATTGTCGTATGACGGCGGTGATCAACTGATCCCTTTCGGTCACACCTAAAGGATGAAATCCAAATAGTAACTAATTGTTTTGTATAAGATACAATTAATTAGTACATTACATATATTCGATATGTATGAGAGTTAATTGTTAGAAATTGAGTTAAGAACTCAAATTCAATTAAGTTTATTTTTCAATTATGCGATAATTGACTAATAAATTTATATCTTATTTTAATACGATTAAATAAGATTTAACTTAGTAATTAATCGTTAAATTACTAAATTAGTGGAGGTTTTGAGATAGAGGTAATTAGTTAATTAAATTTACAAAGAGTTTTAAAATAAATTAACTAAGCATTGTGGGACCCATTATATATTGATATAATGGTAGAATACTACTTAAAATGTTAAGTACATATTATTCATTTATTTGTGTCATATAATTGTTATATTATCAAATTAACACTTAATTATACAAGATAATTAAGCATATGATTAATAAGTATTTGTGGGACAAATATCAAAAATCAAAATGGATCAAATTGAGGCTCACATGGCCGGTTATGGTGAAGTCAAATGGTGATGATGGTTGTTCTTATTCATACTCACCAGCAACATATGCTTATGACATGAATAGTAAACATGATATCATTTTATTCACTACAACACATTACCACCTTACATGGCAATAAAATAAGAAGAAAAATATCACTCTTGGGTGATGGATGGACCGGCCATTATGGCTATAAATTGAGCAATTGTTGT
This sequence comes from Heliosperma pusillum, assembly GCA_022085475.1. Taxonomy (NCBI): domain Eukaryota; kingdom Viridiplantae; phylum Streptophyta; class Magnoliopsida; order Caryophyllales; family Caryophyllaceae; genus Heliosperma; species Heliosperma pusillum. The sequence goes on from JAIUZE010000455.1 coordinate 78,863, forward strand.
TCAATTTATTCACTTCTTCATTCTTACTTATTTATCATTCATCTCTCAAAACTCATCTTCTCACTACAACTCTCATATACTAATATTTCCTAAGTATTACTAGTGTAGTAATATAGTCTAATATTAGTAGTATATTATCTATCTTATTATCTAGTTAATAATAAGGGTAGATTGTTTTGTTCATCTTGGTGCAACTAAGAGGAGATCTTCTACTTTGGAGATTATTTGTGTTCAACCATATTTGTAGCTCAAGATCAACAAGAAGGAGTTCTTGTTGTGCCCTTATATTTTCCAGACCAATGTGAGGAAATTTCTTCTCTTATATAAATGTCTTTATATTTGCATGCATGTTACATAGATCATTAAATACTAAATTAACAAGTAATTTAGCAACTAATTAGAGGAGTCTAATTAAGGTCTATGGACTTTCATGTTGTATCAGAGCTAGCTTGTAGCATGCATGTTCATTTTGGACATTTTTATTAAAGTTATAAGATAACTAATAAATCAAAGATTTTGAGTTAAAATACGATTCTGACAAAAAAAATTTGGTGCATGTATACCTACTGACCTCAAAATGTTTGTGGTTAAATTTCGTGATTTTAGGGATTAATTGGCTATTTATTTTGATTTTTGGCGTTTAAACCGAGTTAACATGCATTTTATGAGTTAAAAGTTAACTAAAAATAGTTGCATGTTGATTCTGGCCATGAAATTTTAATATGATCTCACATACATTTCTTACATATTGTATGTAAAAAAATTTCGTGACTTTTACTTATGTATTGCATGTTATTATTTTTATTACGATAAAGTCGATAATATGAGATTATAATGTTCATAAAATTGAAACGTCCATTATGGTCTTGAATTGTTTAACATTTTAAATTCTGAGTTGATACTCTTGGTGAAATTTCATAATTTGTTTCACTGTTTTACTATATATAATGTTTTTATTTGATAAAACCATTAAATACAAAGCTATTTGTTCATAAAATTAATTTAAATTTTTTGAGCAAATGTTTTTTATTTTTATAGTTCCTGGAAATTTTCCAGAATGTACAAAATTTTTGGTTTCAAAGTTTATGATGTTTATATTTTATTTTGGTTTTATTTCATAATTGTTATGATTAAACCGTAATATTTAGCAAATGAAATCAAATCGATCTAATTAATGACCAAAAAAATTAGTAGTGACTAATTTTGAGTTCTAAAATAGTTTAGTTAATTAGTTTGAATTTAAATGCGATTTAAATGTTGATAGTGATTTTTAATGGTTAAAAATCAATAAATCCCGGAAAAATCGAGCTACATGAGCATGAATGAATTGTAGGACGATTTTGGCATGAATTTTGCAGCAATTTATTTTATTTATGTTTGAATGAATGAATGTCATTTATTTAATAATTTATGCAAAGTTTGTACCTAGTATGGCCTAGTTATTTTTAATCGTTATTACCCGTAATGTAAGGGAATAACGGTTTGGTTGTAATTTTATTGCGATCTAGTATCGCCGGTTTGTATAATTTAATAATTTTATTTTATAGAATAAATGTATAATAGGAATTTGTATATTTGTATATTTGTAATTATTTTTAAGAAGACCGGTGACTCCCTCAAGACGGTGCCATTTTGGACGGTGTTCCAAGTGAAGAGGCAAGGGACCAAGGAGTTGGTTTCCGAATTTGTAACTATCTAGTTAATTTTGATTAGCTAGGTGGCCATACTATGATTTTATTGTTGCTTGCTTTATTTCTGCTCATGCCAAAATCGTCACACATGCATTTTATTTACCGTTATTGTCAATTCAAAGTTATTCACAATTCACCAACTTAGTTCACTTATAGGGAATTAATAACTAAATTGACAAGATCTCTCACATGTTTAAAAATTGAGATTAGCCTTACCAATTAATAACACCTATGAATCCCGTGTTCATTAGGGCTACCACGCTCGTGGGTCCATTTTTACCTCGGGTAAGTAGGGTGATACGATCACAAGCTAAAATTGGATTGGACTCAACGAGATAAGCGTTATCTTGGGACTAGGAGATGGATTTAGTTGAAATCCGTCAACCAAGAGTTATAAGGGTAGAATTAGTCAAGTAACGACTTACCATTTCTAGATAAAAGTAGCATGCGATGACTATTTTTATTTATAGATGGGTCTTGGAATCATTTATATAATTTAGTGAGAGGTCATTATATGAATGCTTAACTTGTTAAAATGTTTTCCAAGTAAATTAACAATGAATTTTTATATATTTCTTTTTGTTGTAGTTACCATATTCGCATAATGTTGACATCATCAAACGTTGCAACCTTGGGTAAGGACTCATGGTTGAGGTCCGTCATGGACAAGTGTGTCCTTAAGGATGACGGAAGTAACTTCGTTGAATGGGAATCAACGATCACTAGCGCCGCGTTATCCGATAACGTGCTTCGCTACTTGGTCGAAGAGCGCCCCACCGAACCCGCGCCTAGATCGTCCGCGGTGGTTCGGGCCGAGTATGACCTTTATTTGAAGGTTGCTAATGACGTCAAGAATGTCTTGATTTGGTCAATCTCACCCAAACTCAAACTCCAATTGATTTCTCTCAATGCATATGCGATATTCACGAGGATCACTTCGATGTTTTTGCAAGCCCCTCAAATTGTTCAATATGAGGCGATTACGAAATTCTTTGACACTAAGCTTCAAAGGGGCCAAAAAGTTGGCCCACACGTGCTCAAAATGGTTGAGTACGCGGACACCTTAGAGCGTCTAGGGTGCAAGATTCCGAAGAATTTGGTGGTGGGTAAGATCCTTCATTCACTCTCACCTAAGTTCACCCAATTTAGGGTGAACTATAACATAAAGCATGGACAAGAGTTTCCATGAACTCCATGCACTCCTCACCCAAGCGGAGAGGGACATGGAGGCTAGTGGGAGTGAACCCAAGGATGTTCTTTCCATGAAAATGAAGAACATGAACCTTGGGGTGAGGAAGGACAAGGGAAAGGGTAAGACTCTTTTCAAGAAATCCGGCAAGGGAAAGGCAAAGGTCTTTTATAAGGCCAAACCCAAAGTCAACAAACACGCGGAGGCGGATTGCTATTATTGTAATGGCAAAGGGCATTGGAAACGCAATTGCCCAAGTACTTGAAAGATAAGAAGGACGGTTGTGTGACAACGTCAGGTAAAATTCTTTCATCACTCTATATGATAGATATTAACTTTGCTAGTACATCTTCTTGGGTATTTGATACCGGTTGTGATTCTCACCTTTGTAATCATGTACAGGGGCTGAGGGACGTGCAAGCACTAGCCAAGGGTGACGTGGACCTACGCATGAGAAATGGAGCTAAGGTAGCCGCAGTTTCCGTGGGCACCTACGTTCTTCTTTTGCCTAATGGTTTAGAGTTGAATTTAAATAATTGCTATTATGTACCAACTCTTACCAAGAACATTATCTCCATTTCCGTGTTAGACATGGAAGGTTTTTCTTTTTGCATTAAGAACAACTGTTGTACTTTTGCTTTTAATGAAATGGTTTATGGCGAGGCCATTTCTATTGGAGGTATTTATGTTCTAGACATTGCAAAAGAGGTCTATCATGTAGAAAACAAGAAGCTCAAAACAGGTGAACCTAATCAATCATACCTTTAGCATTGTCATTTAGGGCACATAAACGAACGACGCATAAAGAGACTTGTTTCATCTAAAGTACTCAAACCATTCGATTACAAATCTTATGGCGTATGCGAATCTTGTCTTCTAGGCAAGATGACTCGTGCTCCTTTTACGGGAAAAGGGACACGAGAAAGTGAAGTATTAGGACTTATACACACGGATGTATGCGGTCCAATGACTATCCGAGCTAGAGGTGGTTATCACTACTTCATTACTTTTACCGACGACTTGAGTAGATATGGATATGTCTACTTGATGAGGCATAAAAGTGATGCTTGTGAAAAATTCAAGGAATTTCAAAATGAAGTAGAAAACCAATTGAATAAAAAGATTAAAACCCTACGATCCGATCGTGGTGGTGAATACTTGAACCATGAATTTGATTCACACCTGAAAGATTGTGGCATAGTATCACAATGGACTCCTCCTGGAACACCTCAATTAAACGGTGTATCCGAAAGGAGAAATCGAACTTTATTAGATATGGTTCGATCTATGATGAGTCTAACAGAGCTTCCTGATTATTTTTGGGGTTTTGCTATCTTATCTGCAATAGTTTCACTAAATCGAAGCCCGACTAAAGCGGCAAACAAGACTCCATATGAGATATGGACAGGAAAAGTCCCTTATTTGTCATTTATGAGAATTTGGGGATGCGAGGCTTTTGTTAAGAATAAGTCTGACGATAAACTCGCACCCAAATCTGACAAATGTCTTTGTGTAGGATATCCAAAGGAATCACGTGCTTATTACTTCTACAATAAACACGAGGACAAAGTGTTTGTGTCTCGTGATGCAGTCTTTTTAGAAAATGATTTTATTTCTAAAAGACAGAGTGGGAGAAAATTTGAAATTGATGAAGTCCAAGAGCCACAAACCGAAAAGGACGACGAGGAAAACGTTCCCTCTTCGTCTGACACGGTCATTATTCCTTCGGAACCTAGGAGGTCAAGCAGAATTAGTCATCAACCTGATAGATACCTTGGTATTATAGAGGAAGGTGATGACTATAATGTTTTACTTTTTGAAAGTAACGAACCTACTACCTACAAAGCAGCCATTTCTAGTCCCGACTCAAAGTTATGGCTAGGAGCCATGCAATCCGAAATGGATTCTATGTACGACAATCAAGTATGGGACTTGGTTGATTTACCTATGGAGGTACGACCTCTTCAGTGTAAGTGGATCTATAAGATCAAAAGTGGCATAGACAAACATAATGATGTTTACAAAGCTAGATTGGTGGCAAAAGGTTTCACTCAAGTTCATGGTCTTCACTATGACGAAACCTTCGCCCCAGTCGCCACGCTTCGATCCATAAGGATTATCTTAGCGGTTGCCGCATTTCATAATTATGAGATTTGGCAAATGGATGTCAAAACCGCCTTCTTGAATGGGCGTATTATTCTCGAAAGAGGAAGCTGTACATGGAACACCTGACAGGTTTGTGGATCCATCAAAAACCCTAAAAAGGGATGCAAACTTAAGAGATCCATCTATGGTCTTGCAAGCATCA
>JAIUZE010000457.1:0-11161 GCA_022085475.1 Heliosperma pusillum
GATAAACGTTAATCAACTGATTATTATACGAAGTATACCCTGTGAACCTACAGAGATTTATTTATGTTATTGCACTAACTGTGGAGGACACTGGCTCCAACACGGACGCCCTCAAATTTCCTCTGATTATGCTCAAAATTTGCAAGGGAGCTTTATCTGAGCTAATAAAATGTTTGTGTGATTTACTTCTATTTCTGACCCTGGGCCACAAAATACAGAAAACCGTGTATTATAAGCTGTAATTTGGGCCGTTCGAGAGGTCGTACTGGGCTGCGTTTCAGTTTCGCATGATTTATGAACCACGTGTCCTTGGTCGTGGTAGAAGTTACAATGTTCGATTAAACCATCTGATAACACGTATTTATCTATTTTTTTGATAAACCGAGTTACCCCTCAAAAACGTTTATCGCATACCGACACCCTCAAATCTCCTCCGTTTATGCTCTAAATTTGTGTGGGAGCTTTATCTAAGCCAATAAAATGTTTGTGTGATTTACTGCCATTTCTGACCCAGGGCAACAGAATACCGAAAATCGTGTATTATAGGCTGTAATTTGTGCCGTTCAGGAGGTCGTACTGGGCTGCGTTTCAGTTTCTCATGATTTTTGAACCACGTGTCCTGGGCCGTGGTAGAAGTTACCTTGTTCGATTAAACCATCAGATAACACGTATTTATCCATTTTCTCGATAAATCGAGTTACCCCCCGAAAAACGTTTATTACATACGGACCCAGGGCCACAAAATACCGAAAATCGTGTAGTATAGTCTGTAATTTGGGGCTTTCGGGAGGTCGTGCTATGCTGCGTTTCAGTTTCTCGTGATTATTGAACCACGTATCCTGGGCCGTGGTAGAAATTACCATGTTCGATTAAACCATCAGAAAACACGTTTTTATCCATTTTCTCGATAAACTGAGTTACCCCCGAAAAACGTTTATCGCATACAGACACCCTCAAATCTCCTCTGTTTATGCTCTAAATTTGCGTGGGAGCTTTATCTAAGCCAATTAAATGTTTCTGTCATTTACTGCCATTTCTGACCCAGGGCCACAAAATACCGAAAATCGTGTATTAGAGGCTTTAATTTGGGCCGTTCGGGAGGTCGTACTGAGCTGCGTTTCAGTTTCTCATGGTTTTTGAACCACGTGTCCTGGGCCGTGTTAGAAGTTAACATGTTCGATTAAACCATCAGATAACACGTTTTTATCCATTTTCTCGATAAACCGAGTTACCCTTGAAAAACGTTTATCGCATACCGACATCTCAAATCTCCTCCATTTATGCTTAAAATTTGCGTGGGAGTTTTATCTGAGCTAATAAAATGTAATTTGGGCTATAATACTGAAAATCGTGTATTATTGGCTGTAATTTGGGCCGTTCGGGAGGTCGTACTAGGCTGCGTTTCAGATTCTCATGATTTTTGTACCACATGTCCTAAACGTGGTAGAAGTTACCATGTCCGATTAAACCATCAGATAACACGTATTTATCTATTTTCTCGATAAACCGAGTTACCCCCCGAAAAATGTTTATCGCATACGGACATCCTCAAATATCCTCCGTTTATGCTCAAACTTTGCGTGGGAGCTTTATCGAGCCAATTAAATGTATCTTTAATTTACTGCTATTTCTGACTCGGGGTCACAAAATACCGAAAATCGTGTATTATAGGATGTAATTTGGGCCGTTCGGGAGGTCGTAGTAAGCTGCGTTTCAGTTTCTCACGATTTTTGTACCACGTGTCCTGAGACGTGGTAGAAATTACCATGTTCGATTTAACCATCAGATAACACGTTTTTATCCATTTTCTCGATAAACCGAGTTATCCCCTAAAAACGTTTATCGCATACGGACACCCTCAAATCTCTTCTGTTTATGCTCAAAGTTTGTGTGGGACCTTTATCTAAGCCAATATAATTTTTATGTGATTTACTGCCATTTCTGACCTAGGGCCACAAAATACCGAATATCGTTTATTATAGGCTGTAATTTGGACCGTTCGGAGGTCGTACTGGGTTGCATTTCAGTTTCTCATGATTTTTGAACCACGTGTCATGGGCCGTGTTAGAAATTACCATGTTCGATTAAACCATCAGATAACACGTGTTTATCCATTTTCTAGATAAACCGAGTTACCCCCGAAAAACGTTTATCGCATACGGACACCCTCAAATCTCCTCCGTTTATGCTCAAAATTTGCGTGGGGGCTTTATCTAAGCCAATAAAATGTTTGTGTGATTTACTGCCATTTCTGACCCGGGTCTACAAAATAACGAAAATCGTGTATTAGAGACTGTAATTTGGGTCGTTCGGGAGGTCGTAGTGGGCTGCGTTTCAGTTTCTCACGATTTTTGTACCACGTGTCGTGGGACGTGGTAGAAGTTAACATGTTCGATTAAACCATTAGATAACACGTTTTTATCTATTTTCTCGATAACCGAGTTATCCCCTAAAAACGTTTATCGCATACGGACACCCTCAAATCTCTTTTATTTATGCTCAAAGTTTGCGTGGGACCTTTATCTTAGCCAATATAATTTTTATGGGGCCACAAAATACCGAATATTGTTTATTATAGGCTGTAATTGTGACCGTTCGGAAGTCGTACTGGGCTGCATTTCAGTTTCTCATGATTTTTGAACCACGTGTCCTGGGCCGTGGTCGAAGTTACCATGTTCGATTAAACCATCAGATAACACGTGTTTATCCAGTTTCTCGATAAACCGAGTTAACCCTGAAAAACGTTTATCGCATACCGACACCTTCAAATCTCCTCCGTTTATGCTCTAAATTTGCGTGGGAGCTTTATCTAAGCCAATAAAATGGTTGTGTGATTTACTGCCATTTCTGACCCAGGGCCACAGAATACCGAAAATCGTGTATTATAGGCTGTAATTTGGGCCGTTCGGGAGGTCGTACTATGCTGCGTTTCAGTTTGTCTTTATTTTTGAACCACGTGTCCTGGGCTGTGGTAGAATTTACCATGTTCGATTAAACCATCAGATAACACGTGTTTATCCATTTTTTAGATAAACCGAGTTACCCCCGAAAAACGTTTATCGCGTTTGGACACCCTCAAATCTCCTCCGTTTATGCTCAAAATTTGCGTGGGGGCTTTATCTAAGCCAATAAAATGTTTGTGTGATTTACTGCCATTTCTGACCAGGGACCACAAAATAACGAAAATCGTGTATTAGAGACTTTAATTTGGGTCGTTCAGGAGGTCGTAGTGGGCTGCGTTTCAGTTTCTCACGATTTTTGTACCACGTGTCCTGAGACGTGGTAGAAGTTACCATGTTCGATTAAACCATCAGATAACACGTTTTTATCCATTTTCTCGATAAACCGAGTTATCCCCTAAAAACGTTTATCGCATACGGTCACCCTCAAATCTCTTCTGTTTATGCTCAAAGTTTGCGTGGGACCTTTATCTTAGCCAATATAATTTTTATGTGATTTACTGCCATTTCTGACCTAGGGCCACAAAATACCGAATATCGTTTATTATAGGCTGTAATTTGGACCGTTCGGAGGTCGTACTGGGCTGGATTTCAGTTTCTTATGATTTTTGAACCACGTGTCCTGGGCCGTGGTAGAAGTTATCATGTTCGATTAAACCATCAGATAACAGGTGTTTATCCATTTTCTCGATAAACCGAGTTAACCCTCAAAAACGTTTATCGCATACCGACACCTTCAAATCTCCTCCGTTTATGCTCTAAATTTGCGTGGGAGCTTTATCTAAGCCAATAAAATGGTTGTGTGATTTACTGCCATTTCTGACCCAGGGCCACAGAATACCGAAAATCGTGTATTATAGGCTGTAATTTGGGCCGTTCGGGAGGTCGTCTTATGCTGCGTTTCAGTTTGTCTTTATTTTTGAACCACGTGTCCTGGGCCGTTGTAGAATTTACCATGTTCGATTAAAACATCAGATAACACGTGTTTATCCATTTTCTAGATAAACCGAGTTACTCCCGAAAAACGTTTATCGCATACGGACACCCTCAAATCTCCTTCGTTTATGCTCAAAATTTGTGTGGGGGCTTTATCTAAGCCAATAAAATGTTTGTGTGATTTACTACCATTTCTGACCCGGGACCACAAAATAACGAAAATTGTGTATTAGAGGCTGTAATTTGGGACGTTCGGGAGGTCGTAGTGGGCTGCGTTTCAGTTTCTCACGTTTATTGTACCACGTGTTCTGGGACGTGGTAGAAGTTACCATGTTCGATTAAACCATCAGATAAAACGTATTTATCCATTTTCTCGATAAACCGAGTTACCCACGAAAAACGCTTATCGCATACAGACACCCTCAAATCTCCTCTGTTTATGCTCAAAATTTGCGAGGGAGCTTTATTTAAGCCAATAAAATGTTTGCGACATTTATTGCCATTTCTGACTCAGGGCCACAAAATACCGAAAATCGTGTATTAGAGGCTTTAATTTGTGCAGTTCAGGAGGTCGTACTGGGTTGCGTTTCAGTTTCTCACGATTTTTCAACCACGTGTCATGGGCCGTAATAGAAGTTACCATGTTCGATTAAACCATCATATAACACGTATTTATCCATTTTCTCGATAAACCGAGTTACCCATGCAAAACGTTTATCGCATACCAACACCCTCAAATCTTCTCCATTTATGCTCAAAATTTGCGTGGGAGCTTTATCTGAGCTAATAAAATGTTTTGTGTGATTTACTGTCATTTATGACCCGGGGCCAAAAAATACTGAAAACCGTGTATTATAGGCTGTAATTTGGGCCGTTCGGGAGGTCGTATTAGGCTGCGTTTCACTTTCTCACGATTTTTGTACCACGTGTCCTGAAACATGGTAGAAGTTACCATGTCCGATTAAACCATCAGATAACACGTATTTATCCATTTTCTCGATAAACCGAGTTACCCCCCGAAAAACGTTTATCGCGTACGGACATCCTCAAATATCCTCCGTTTATGCTCCCACTATGCGTGGGAGCTTTATCGAGCCAATTAAATGTATCTTTAATTTACTGCTATTTCTGACCCGGGGTCACAAAATACCGAAAATCGTGTATTATAGGCTGTAATTTGTGCCGTTCGAGAGGTCGTACTAGGCTGCGATTCAGTTTTTCACGATTTTTGTACCACGTGTCCTGGGACGTGGTAGAAGTTACCATGTTCGATTAAACCATCAGATAACACGTTTTTATCCATTTTCTCGATAAACCGAGTTATCCCCTAAAAACGTTTATCGCATACGGACATCCTCAAATCTCCTCCGTTTATGCTCAAAATTTGCGTGGGAGCTTTATCTGAGCCAATATAATGTTTGTGTGATTTACTTCCATTTTTGACTCAGGGCCACAAAATACCGAAAATCGTGTATTATAGACTGTAATTTGGGCCGTTCAGGAGGTCGTACTGGGCTGCGTTTCAGTATCTCATGATTTTTGAACCACGTGTCCTGCGCCGTGGTAGAAGTTACCTTGTTCGATTAAACCATCAGATAACACGTATTTATCCATTTTCTCCAGAAACCGAGTTACCCCCGAAAAACGTTTATCGCATACCGACACCCTCAAATCTCATTCGTTTATGCTCCAAATTTGTGGGGGAGCTTTATCTGAGCCAATATAATGTTTGTGTGATTTACTGCCATTTTTTACCTAGGGCCACAAAATACCGAAAATCGTGTATTAGAGGCTGTAATTTGGTACGTTCGGGAGGTCGTACTGGGCTGCGTTTCAGTTTCTCATGATTTTTTAACCACGTGTCCTGGGCCGTGGTAGAAGTTACGTTGTTCGATTAAACCATCAGATAACACGTTTTTATCTATTTTCTAGATAAACCGAGTTACCTCCGAAAAAACGTTTATTGCATACAGACATCCTCAAATCTCCTCCGTTTATGCTCAAAATTTGAGTGGGAGCTTTATCTGAGCCAATATAATGTTAGTATAATTTACTTCCATTTCTGACCAGGGGCCACAAAATACCGAAAATCGTGTATTATAGGCTGTAATTTGGGCCGTTCGGGAGGTCGTACTAGGCTGCGTTTCAGTTTCTCACGATCTTTGTAACACGTGTCCTGAAACGTGGTAGAAGTTACCATGTCCGATTAAACCATCAGATAACACGTATTTATCCATTTTCTCGATAAATCGAGTTACCCCCCGAAAAACGTTTATCGCATACGGACATCCTCAAATATCCTCCGTTTATGCTCAAACTTTGCATGGGAGATTTATCGAGCCAATTAAATGTATCTTTAATTTACTGCTATTTCTGACCCGGGGTCACAAAATACCGAAAATTTTGTATTATAGGCTTTAATTTGGGCCGTTCAGAAGGTCGTACTAGGCTGCGATTCAGTTTCTCACGATTTTTGTACCACGTGTCCTGGGACGTGGTAGAAGTTAACATGTTCGATTAAACCATCAGATAACACGTTTTTATCCATTTTCTCGATAAACCGAGTTATCCCCTAAAAACGTTTATCGCATACGGACACCCTCAAATCTCTTTTGTTTATGCTCAAAATTTGCGTGGTACCTTTATCTGAGCCAATATAGTTTTTATGTGATTTACTGCCATTTCTGACCCAGGGCCACAAAATACCAAATATCGTTTATTATAGGCTGTAATTTAGACCGTTCGGAGGTCGTACTGGGCTGCGTTTTAGTTTCTCACGATTTTTGTACCACGTGTTCTGGGACGTGGTAGAAGTTACCATGTCCGATTAAATCATCAGATAACACGTATTTATCCATTTTTCTGATAAACCGAGTTACCGCCGAAAAACGTTTATCGCATACGGACAACCTCAAATCTTCTCTGTTTATGCTCAAAATTTGCGTGGTAGCTTTATTTGAGCCAATAAAATGTTTGTGTCATTTATTGCAATTTCTGACTCAGGGCCACAAATTACCGAAAATCGTGTGGCTTTAATTTGGCCCGTTAAGGAGGTCGTACTGGGTTGCGTTTCAAATTCTCATGATTTTTCAACCTCGTGTCCTGGGCCGTGGTAGAAGTTACCATGTTCGATTAAACCATCAGATAACACGTATTTATCCATTTTCTCGATAAACCGAGTTACCCCCGAAAAACGTTTATCGCATACGGACACCCTCAAATCTCCTCCATTTATGCTCAAAGATTGCGTGGGAGCTTTATCTGAGCTAATAAAATGTTTGTGTGATTTAGTGTCATTTCTGACCCGGGGCCACAAAATATTGAAAACCGAGTATTATAGGATGTAATTTTGGCCGTTCGGGAGGACATACTAGGCTGCGTTTCAGTTTCTCACGATTTTTGTACTACGTGTCCTTGTACGTGGTAAAAGTTACCATGTCCGATTAAACCATCAAATAACACGTATTTATCCATATTCTCGATAAACCGAGTTACCCTTGAAAAACGTTTATCGCGTACCGACACCCTCAAATCTCCTCCATTTATGCTCAAAATTTGCGTGGGAGTTTTATCTGAGCTAATAAAATGTTTGTGTGATTTACTGTCATTTATGACCCGGGGCCACAAAATACTGAAAACCGTGTATTATAGGCTGTAATTTGGGCCATTCGGGAGGTCGTACTAGGTTGCGTTTCAGTTTCTCACGATTTTTGTAACACGTGTCCTGAAACGTGGTAGAAGTTACCATGTCCGATTAAACTATCAGATAACACGTATTTATCCATTTTATCGATAAACCGAGTTACCCCCCGAAAAACGTTTATCGCATACGGACATCCTCAAATATCCTCCGATTATGCTCAAACTTTGCGTGGGAGCTTTATCGAGCCAATTAAATGTATCTTTAATTTACTGCTATTTCTGACCCGGGGTCACAAAATACCGAAAATCGTGTATTATTGGCTATTTGGGCCGTTCGGGAAGTCGTACTAGGCTGCGATTCAGTTTCTCACGATTTTTGTACCACGTGTCCTGGGACGTGGTAGAAGTTACCATGTTTGATTAAACCATCAGATAACACGTTTTTATCTATTTTCTCGAGAAACCGAGTTATCCCCTAAAAACGTTTATCGCATACGGACACCCTCAAATCTCTTCTGTTTATGCTCAAAATTTGCGTGGGACCTTTATCTGAGCCAATATAATTTTTATGTGATTTACTGCCATTTCTGACCCAGGGCCACAAAATACCGAATATCGTTTATTATAGGCTGTAATTTGGACAGTTCGGAAGTCGTTATGGGCTGCGTTTCAGTTTCTCATGATTTTTGAACCACGTGTCCTGGGCCGTGGAAGAAGTTTACATGTTCGATTAAACCATCAGATAACACGTGTTTATCCATTTTCTCGATAAACCGAGTTAACCCTGAAAAACGTTTATCGCATACCGACACCCTCAAATCTCCTCCGTTTATGCTCTAAATTTGCGTGGGAGCTTTATCTAAGCCAATAAAATGGTTGTGTGATTTACTTCCATTTCTGACTCAGGGCCACAGAATACCGAATATCGTGTATTATAGGCTGTAATTTGGGCTGTTCAGGAGGTCGTACTGGGCTGCGTTTAAGTTTATCATGATTTTTGAACCACGTGTCCTGGGCCGTGGAAGAAGTTACCTTGTTCGATTAAACCATCAGATAACACGTATTTATCCATTTTTTCGATAAACCGAGTTACCCCCCGAAAAACGTTTATTGCATACGGACATCTCCAAATCTCCTCCGTTTATGCTCAAAATTTGCATGGGAGCTTTATCTGTGCCAATATAATGTTTGTTTGATTTACAGCCATTTCTGACCCAGGGCCACAAAATACCGAAAATCGTGTATTAGAGGCTGTAATTTGATACGTTCGGGAGATCGTACTGGGCTGCGTTTCAGTTTCTCATGATTTTTTAACCACGTGTCCTGGGCCGTGGTAGAATTTACCATGTTCGATTAAACCATCAGATAACACGTATTTATCAATTTTCTAGATAAATCGAGTTACCCTCAAAAAACGTTTATTGCATACGGACATCCTCAAATCTCCTCCGTTTATGCTCAAAATTTGCGTGGGACCTTTATCTGAGCCAATATAATGTTAGTGTAATTTACTTCCATTTCTGACCCGAGGCCACAAAATACCCAAAACCGTGTATTATAGTCTGTAATTTGGGTCGTTCAGAGGTCGTACTATGCTGCGTTTCAACTTGTCTTTATTTTTGAACCACGTGTCCTGGGCCGTGGTAGAATTCACCATGTTCGATTAAACCATCAGATAACACGTATTTATCCATTTTCTAGATAAACCGAGTTACCCCCGAAAAACGTTTATCGGATACGGACATCCTCAAATCTCCTCCGTTTATGCTCAAAATTTGCTGTGGGGCTTTATCTGAGCCAATAAAATGTTTGTGTTATTTACTGCCATTTCTGACCCGGGGCCACAAAATACCGAAAATCGTGTATTAGAGGCTGTAATTTAGGTCGTTCGAGAGGTTGTATTGGGCTGCGTTTCAGTTTCTCACGATTTTTGTACCACGTGTTCTGGGACGTGGTAGAAGTTACCATGTTCGATTAAACCATCAGATAACACGTCATTATCCATTTTCCCGATAAACCGAGTTACCCCCGAAAAACGTTTATCGCATACGGACACCCTCAAATCGCCTCTGTTTATGCTCAAAATTTGCGTGGGAGCTTTATTTGAGCCAATAAAATGTTTGTGTCATTTATTGCCATTTCTGACTCAGGGCCACAAAATACCGAAAATCGTGTATTAGATGCTTTAATTTAGGCCGTTCAGGAGGTCGTACTGGGTTGCGTTTCAGTTTCTCAAGATTTTTCAACCACGTGTCCTGGGCCGTGGTAGAAGTTACCATGTTCGATTAAATCATCAGATAACACGTGTTTATCCATTTTCTCGATAAACCGAGTTAACCCTGAAAAACGTTTATCGTATACGGACACCCTCAAATCTCTTCCATTTATGCTCAAAATTTGCGTGGGAGCTTTATCTGAACTAATAAAATGTTTGTTTGATTTACTGTCATTTCTGACCCGGAGCCACAAAATATTGAAAACCGTGTAATATAGGATGTAATTTGGGCCGTTCGGGAGGTCATACTAGGCTGCGTTTCAGTTTCTCACGCTTTTTGTACCACGTGTCCTAGTACGTGGTAGAAGTAACCATGTCCGATTAAACCATCAAATAACACCTATTTATCCATTTTCTCGATAAACCGAGTTACCCTTGAAAAACGTTTATCGCATACCGACACCCTCAAATCTCCTCTATTTATGCTCAAAATTTGCGTGGGAGTTTTATAGGAGCTAATAAAATGTTTGTGTGATTTACTGTCATTTATGACCCAGGGCCACAAAATACTGAAAACCGTGTATTATAGGCTGTAATTTGGGCCGTTCGGGAGGTCGTACTTGGCTGTGTTTCAGTTTCTCACGATTTTTGTACCACGTGTCCTGAAACGTGGTATAAATTACCATGTCCGATTAAACCATCAAATAAAACGTATTTATCCATTTTCTCGATAAACCGAGTTACCCCCCGAAAAACGTTTATCGCATACAGACACCCTCAAATCTCTTCTTTTTATGCTCAAAATTTGCGTGGGAGCTTTATTTGAGCCAATTAAATGTTTCTGTCATTTATTGCCATTTCTGACCCAGGGCCACAAAATACCAAAAATCGTAATTAGAGACTTTAATTTGGGTCGTTCGGGAGGTCGTACTGGGCTGCGTTTCAGTTTCTTAAGGTTTTTGAACCACGTGTCCTGGGCCGTGTTAGAAGTTAACATGTTCGATTAAACCATCAGATAACACGTGTTTATCCATTTTCTCGATAAACCGAGTTATCCTTGAAAAACGTTTATCGGATACCGACATCTCAAATCTCCTCCATTTATGCTTAAAATTTGCGTGGGAGTTTTATCTGAGCTAATAAAATGTAATTTGGGCTGTAATACTGAAAATCGTGTATTATTGGCTGTAATTTGGGCCGTTCGGGAGGTCGTACTAGGCTGCGTTTCAGTTTCTCATGATTTTTGTACCACATGTCCTAAACGTGGTAGAAGTTACCATGTCCGATTAAACCATCAGATAACACGTATTTATCTATTTTGTCGATAAACCGAGTTACCCCCCGAAAAATGTTTATCGCATACGGACATCCTCAAATATCCTCCGTTTATGCTCAAACTTTGCGTGGG